>CM075010.1:1450427-1469874 GCA_037576675.1 Pangasius sanitwongsei
TTCATCATCATCGTCATGTTTGTCATCATCGTCATGTTTTCATCATCATCGTCATGTTTGTCATCATCGTCATGTTTGTCATCATCATCGTCATGTTTTCATCATCACTGTCATGTTTTCGTCATCATCGTCATGTTTTCGTCATCACCGTCATGTTTGTCATCATCGTCATGTTTTCATCATCATCGTCATGTTTGTCATCATCGTCATGTTTTCATCATCGTCATGTTTATCATCATCATGTTTGTCATCATCGTCATGTTTTCATCATCATCGTCATGTTTTCATCATCACCGTCATGTTTTCATCATCATCGTCATGTTTTCATCATCATCGTCATGTTTTCGTCATCACTGTCATGTTTTTGTCATCACCGTCATGTTTTCGTCATCACCGTCATGTTTGTCATCATCGTCATGTTTTCATCATCATCGTCATGTTTTCATCATCATCGTCATGTTTTCATCATCATCGTCATGTTTGTCATCATCACCATCATGTTTGTCATCATCGTCATGTTTTCATCACCGTCATGTTTTCATCATCATCGTCATGTTTTTGTCATCATCGTCATGTTTTCATCATCATCATCATGTTTTCATCATCACCGTCATGTTTTTGTCATCATCGTCATGTTTGTCATCATCGTCATGTTTTCATCATCATCATCATGTTTTCGTCATCACCGTCATGTTTTTGTCATCATCGTCATGTTTTTATCATCGCCGTCATGTTTTTGTCATCATCGTCATGTTTGTCATCATCGCCGTCATGTTTTTGTCATCATCGTCATGTTTGTCATCATCGGTGTCATGTTTTCATCATCACTGTCATGTTTTCATCATCATCGTCATGTTTGTCATCATCGTCATGTTTGTCATCATCACCGTCATGTTTGTCATCATCACCGTCATGTTTATTATCTTTGCCACAGTGTTTATCATTATCACCATCATGTTTATCATAGCCGTTGTAAGAGCCATTCTAAGATTTTAATAACTGTATGTAAATATTGTTAATGTCAGTTAATAGTGTGCCTTACAGTCATCATCATCACCATCACCATCGTCAACATCCTTTTTTTGTTGTTGTTTTTTTAAACAATCTACAGAAGCACCAGAGACCTTACACAATAGTGTTTATAAGAGGTCCTGATGCATCATGGGAGGTAGGATGTCATGTATAAAGACATGTGATGTTAGTCTTTGAAGTTTGTTCTTTTCTCTAAATGCTAAATTTATAAATCAGAGTCAGGGATGATGAGTCAGACTCGTCATATTTAGTGATATTTTGTTGCAGATGCAGGGGTGGGATCTGGTCCTGCTGTATTTAATTCACAGATGGAAAAGTGCGTTTGGATTGTTGAGAAAGCGTTTCAGTGATGCGTGGGCGATCTGCGCTCACCAGCCTCGCACTCACGTTACCGCTAAAGCAAACAAGTGCGCAGTGAGAAACTCCAGCTCCGATCCTTCATGAATACGAGACCGTAGGCTGTGGAATTAAATGACACAGCAGGGTCTTGTTATCCGTTTCAGTTTCCCCCAGCAGACCAGCAGTGGAATTTCTGAAGCCGTTTCTGTTTTAGCTGTATAAAGATGTCCGAGTCAGCAGTTCCGCTTCTGTGATCAGGAGGTTGTGGGGTCGAATCCCAGCACAGTTACAGAGCCACTGTTGGGCATTTGATCAAGATCGTGTTTTGGACTGAGGACTTGGCAAAAAATATATAAACGAATATTGCTAAATATTGAATTTAATGACCAGAGAAGGATCAGACACATGATATAGAGGAAAAAATGAGACTGAACAGCCGAGTGTATAAAAGCTGCAGGGCTAATGTAGCTAACAGAAGCTAGTAGAAACTTATAGATTTTAGCATTGTGCGAACTGAATGGAGAGAGCAATGAAGAGAAAGAAGGTTTGGTGCTACTGTGACTTGTGTTGTGTGACTTGATAATGACATTGTCCACTCCGTAATCCCCCTTTCCCTCTCCCAGTCTTTGCAATTTATCTTACAGTAGAAGTGGTTCTGTACATCATACACACACAGTCTGCATTTACAGTTTGCCCCTGTTTGGGAAAATTTACTAGATTTAATCCTGATTATTTGCTCTAAAACAAGATCTTGGTGGCTGATGAGTAACAAGCCCAATCTGGCAACCCTGTCATTAACTGTCCTGCCCCCTGAGCATGGGGCAGCGTGAGTCCTGCCCCAATGGGCCTCTATTTCATTAGTGCTTGTTGCAGTTCCTGTTTTTGACCACTAGGTGCAATAATAACTCTGTGGAGCTAAATGAGGCTGATGAATCAGCTGAAACACGATTACGCAACAGCTAGAAAGGCGAAAAAATCAACAGAACATCGGCTTATATCCGTTAAATAGCAACATTTTTTAAATCGTTGGTGACTCAGAAGAGGTGATTAATATTTCACTTTGAATGAGGACTTTATGAAGATTAATATTTATTTAACAGCTGAAATACAAAAGGGTGGAGCTCTGCATCACTATGGACGAGCTGCTGCTGTTAATCTCTCTGTCTTTCTGTCTCTCTCTCTCTTGTCTGTCTCTCTCTCTCTGTCTCTCTCTCTATGTCTCTCTCTATTTCTGAGTCTCTCTGAGACTCTATTTTCCTCTCTCTCTCTCTTCTCTCTCTCTCACTCTCTGTATCTTTCTCCACCTCTCTCTCCTTGTCTCTCTGTCTCTCTATCTGTCTGTTTCTCTGTCCCTGTCTGTCTATTTCTGATTTTCTCTGTTTTTCTATCTTTCTCTCTCTCATCTCTTTCTCTCGCTCTCTGTCTCCCTCTCTTTCTGTCTCTCTGTCTATCTTTCTCCATCTCTCTCTCCTTCTCTCTCTCTCTCTCTCTCTCTCTCTCCCTCTGACTCTCTCTCCTCATGTTCCCTAAGTGAGTAGATAATTAATGCTGTGTCTGCTCCCTCTCTCTTTCCCTCTCTCTTCCTCTATAATTAGCCGTTAGAGACGCTCGGATGAGACGATGGAGTGATGGGCTTTACGTCCCATCTGTCATCGTGTCAGAACCTCGGCAGTAAACAGATCGAGTGACTCAGACGGTCATCTTCTCAGCTCCATTTTACTGCAGCAGAAAGCTTTTCTATAAGTGTGTGAGGATAATGTGATGACTTTGAAACCCCATGCAGTGGACTGGAGAGAACCAGGAGAGGTTTTCGTCCCTCTGGGTCCAAGCAGAACCCTTTTCTGAAAGCTGAGAACCAGGAATTCTCAAATAAACCTTTACAACACCCTGGAAGAACACTTTTATTTTTTTTTTAAAGTGTGTGTATTACCTGAGTAAGTGTGCAGTACAAACTCCAAATTATTGCTCATTATTTTCACTTTCATATCTGGAACCTGTCAGCAGTTTAACATTTATCTTCTTGGTTCTCGGTACACAATTGGACTACTTGGAACCCTGTTCTTAAATAAGCACTCTGTTATAGAGTTCTACACAGAACATTAAAGGGTTCCCTCAGAGAGACAAACCAAAGAACCCGATGGAGCCATTTTACTGCAGGTGAGAGGACAAAATAATGACTTTTACACCCCATGTAGTGGACTGGAGAGAAGCAGTAGAGGTTTAGGTCTCGGTACTTGGTGCACATGGGGGGAAAAAGGTACTTCAGGGGAAAGTTTCTTCTGGGGAAGTTAAGCACACAAAAAAAAGGAAGTGTGTTTTCTATTTTTGGGAGGTCATTTTACAAAACAAAAACCTCTCTTAAATGCTTTTCAATACCAATGAGCAGTGTTTGAGCCGAGGTATTGATCAGCGCCACATCTGGATCCGTCTGAAATAAAAAGAAAATAGCATCAAGGGTTTGAGTTTCCGAGCGTCTCTCTGTTCTGGGAATAATTTCAGTCCAACGCTAGTGTTAGTGTTAAGGTTAGCGTTAGTGACCATCACATATCTGCAGCTGATGAGTGCACGAGATTCTTGATTTAGTCTTCACAGGTCGCTTCCCGTTCCACTTCTCTCCAGATGTTGAGGTCTCGGAAACAGACGACACGTTCTGGGGAATTTTTTTGTTAGACTCCTTCCTCTGCCGAATCGATGCCGAATTTTTCGCTCGCATCTGGACGACAGGTTTGTTCACATCGCAGCATGTATTAATCAAGTTCTGATCTCGAGTTTTGAAATTTCACTGGAAAAACAGAGAGATGAGGAAATAAAATAAGAATTAAAAATAAGAAAAAAAGAAACAATGCAGGAATTTCTCGGCTCGTTTCCAAACGAGTGATAAAAAGGCAGTAGGGCCAGATTTCGGGTCTTTAATTGAAATTAGGCTCGCGATTTGCAGCAGATGAAGCTGGCTGTTAAAAGCGCTGACGTTCTGGATGTGGAAACGATACGTGTAAACTATGTAATGGGAATGTTTCAGGGCAAGCTGGCTTTAATTTAGTGCCCTGACGAAGCGCATGAGGAAACCTGTCTCCCCTTTAGCTGTCTCGCTGAATCATATGGATATAATTTCATCCATTTGCGCTGCTCCGCTCTGCACCTCGCTCCAGGGCATTTGGAACACAACCGATTAAAGTCACATGTTTCTCTCAGGTCCGGTCTTCTGTGAAAAATCCTCACACTTGTCATTCAGCAGCAAGAACGTAGAGTTCATTTTTATAAGCGTTTATACGGCGCTCTGATCAGCGAGACGTGTTACAACACGCTCCGAGTCGGAGGACGTCGAATTTCTGTGTCACAGAAAGCGCCGCAAACTCGCGACGAGCTCGTCAGAAGTCAGTTTGTTCTTCGTCTTTAAATAATTACACGTAATAACAGATTTCATGTTCCTTATAGCCCGAGGGTTTCAGCAGCGATCACATAAACCTGCAGAACGTTCTCAGCCTAATGGGAACTGTGTGGGAACCTAAAGTCCTAAATCACAACACGTTGCATATAAAGCGAGTAACGACCTCTCTAGTTCACTGTATTTGGTTTAAAAGTCATAATTTTATCTTTACACTATTACAAAAAAGGCTCACTAACGGGTTCTTTGGTTCATTCCTCTAGAGGAACCTGTAAACGTTCTATGAAAACCCTGAAACTCTTAGAAAGTTTCGAACGTTTAGAACATTTGAGCATTTTTGCTTCATCCATCTGGGAACCATTGAAAGAGTTTCGCTTTCAGAAGGGTTTCCAGGTAGAACCCTTTTAAAAGACTAAGAACCCTTAATTAATCCATGAACCCTTAAAGAACCCTCGAATAAACCCTTTCGTTATTTTCTTCATAATATCTAGAACAGATGTACCATGTAATTATCCACTTAACACATACGCTCTTAGAAAAAAAGAGGTTCTTCAAGGGCTCTTTAAGGTTTTGATGGATATTTAGGGTTCTCATCTTCCAGAAGAATGTCTCTACTTGTAAACACTTTCATAGGCTGCTACAGAGAACCTTTAAGAGTTCTAAATGTTCTAAAATTAAGCACCAAGAGTGTGATGTATTATGCAGAAATAACACTTTCTTTAAAAATCTCAAAACCTAGAAAGAACATTTTGTAAGCTTTGAACCCTTAAAGAACCCTCGTTCTGAAAAAAAAAGGCATCTTAATGGGTTTGGTTGTGTCTCTCAGGGGAAACCCTTAAATGTTCTATAACAGAGTGCTAATATCAGAACAGGGTTCTAAGTAGAACCCTCTTAGGAGGCTAAGAACCCTTACCTACTCAGTCCAACCCTTAAAGAATACTTAAGAAACTATTTCTAATTGTGTACTGAGATCCAAAAAGCTAAATATGAAACTCCTGTGCAGGTTCTAGGTACTAAGAAGAAAATAATTTGGAGTTTGTACCACACAGGGGTTTTTTAGCTTCCAGAAAAGGGTTCTTCTTAGACCCAGAGGAACCTAAACAACTACTGGTTCTCTCTAGTCCACTACATGGGGTTTAAAAGCCATTATACAACATTATCCTTGGAATATATCTTGGGGAAAAAAAGGCTCCTAATGGGTGTTGAGAAGAAAATAACAAGCAAGAATTTGGAGTTTATATCACACACTTTGTTGCAGGGCTCCAAATAAATAAAATTAGTGCACTAGGTAGGGTGTTGGAGGCATCATTTAATCCCGATGTAGTGCACACATGAAGTGAGCAGGGATTTCGGTCCACATTTAGAGTTTATAAGCCATTATTTCATGCATTATGTCATGTCCTACCCTATGTAGTGACGAGAGGCGAATGTCGGTTGTGTGGGAGAAGGGCGCATGCATTTACTTTGCCTGGGGCCCTTCTGACAGATTTTTGTTGTTATTGTGTCTTAATGTACATTTAAAAGTAGTCAAAACACATCTAACCAGTCTAATCAGTTTACAAATGTTTAATAAAACAAGTAATGCACTTAAAATGAACAATTATATATATATATATATGGAATAATTAGCCTAAAGAAACACTGTGCCATTTTTTTAACATTAATTCATTCATTAAGTATCAGGAACTAACACTGAACAATATTTAAAAAAAAAAAAAACATTTATTAATCTTAGTTAATGTTTATTTTTTAAAATACAATTGTTTATTGTTAGTTCATTTTGCATCGACTAACTAATGTTAACTTTTAATTTAAAAAACGTGTTCGTATTTGTTGAAATTAACATTCATCATCATTAACAAATGCGTAAAAGTATTTTCATTGTTAGTTAATGTTATCTGATATTAGCTAACCTATCAGCTAACGTGTTAACTAAAGTAAAGTGTTGCGCTGCGGGAGCGTGAGACACGTTACTGCTCCCGCGAGTCGAGTGTGAAGTGGCACAGGAGCGTAAAGGAGACTTCAGACGAGCCAGCGCCCCACAGAGGGGGTTTCTGAGATGTTACTGTGCATTATTTTAAGATGAAAGTTTCTGGTTATTGAAATGATCGGCCCTCGGGGGCCGTCTCCCCGAATGCGGGGCCCCGGGCAATCGCCTGCCCTGTAGCTACGCCTGTGGTAGTGACACACAGTGCGTATGTATGTAGTGTAGAAGTAACTAAGCACCCTTCCCTCCTCCCCTCCATAGCGTTTGCTCTAGATGCTGCCTACGCCGTGTTATTTTTCCACTCGGTGTCCACGCTGAGCCCATCAGGGCATCTCTGAGCCGGCCGTGTCTCATTTCCGCCGTACGACTCGGTGCCTTTGCCGCCGTTAATCAGCTCGGACCCGACTGTCACTCTGAATGTTTGCTGAAGGCCGTGAGGGCTGACCGCGAAGGGAGCGGCGCCAGATACGCCTCTCTGTCGTCCACTCGGAGGGGTCATCAGTGCGCTCGCTGCCTTCTTGGGCTTTCTGAGACAGAAGATAAACACGTCGAGGGATTTTACTGTGATTAACGCTTGCTAAATGTTTTTTATAACACCACTGCAGTGCATGAAGTCTCAGACAGCTCCCTACTGGACATCTAGTGCACTATGTAGGGTGTAGAAGACTATATTTTATACTTTATACTGTGGACATTATACTCTAGGTGCACTACACGATGTAGGGCATGATGTAACGGCTCCTGTTTAGATTAAGCTTCACGCTAGCTGTGTGAGGTTTGTGAGGCATCCCACAATGCACTGGTGCTCGGTTTGAGCAGTGATTGGTCGCCGTGATCGCGTCGTTCTCCATGGAGTCGTCAAATCACTTCAGCCTGAAACGTGTACGACGCTAAAGAAAGCAATAAAAGAGTGATTATTTCCCCCTGCGCATAAATACACACACACACACACACACACACACACACACACACACACTGACACATCCATGAGCGTGGGGTTTGTTTTAAAAACTTGCGGGTGGTGTGTGTGTGTGTGTTTGTGTGTGTGTGTAATCGCTGATTTGAGGTGCTGTCTGAAATGAGACGAGGACTGAGTCAGCACATTTTTGTCTCATGCTGAGGTGTGTGTGTGTGTTTTTCTTTCTTTCTTTCTATCTTTCTTTCTGTCTGCACTACTGTCAGAGCTGCTGTTAAAGGAAATGAATCAACATCTTCTGACCAATCAGAATCCAGAATTCAGCATCGCTGTGATAGGAAAGTTAATGAAACTATTATAGACCTTTTATCGTAATTAAAACTAGTGGGCAAGTTCGCTAGTTGTTAAAGTGCTATAGCTAAACAGCTAGCCTCAGTCATAAGCTACTATTTCACCGTTGCCTAGCAACAGCGTTTGAATGTGTGTATCGTGTGCGTTAATGTAATTGATACAAAACTAACAAGACATACACTCTAGCATTTGGGATACAATGAAGAACGTCTAACACACACACACAGACACACACCTAGGCGAGGTCACTCAGTCTGCTTTGTGTGTGTGTGTGTGTGAGTGTGTGTGTGTGTATAGAGTTTCAGTGTGTATTGAATGGCTGTGTCTCAATAGCGAGTGAGTGGATGAGAAATAGAGAGCGCTCTCTCCTTCAGTGAAAACGGAGCCGCGTTCCTGCGCTCTGATTGGTGCGCCGAGGGGACGAGGGGGCGGAGCTTGGGGATAGAGTGTCCACTAAGTGATTGGACAGGAAGCTCCTAAAACACTGCATTGTGTGTGTTCTGAGGAGAGACAGTGTGTGTGTGTGTGTGTGTGTGTATGTATTGATGTCCAGCTGCTGTGACTACTTTAAGTCCCATTACAGAGATGAGGTGGAGATATGTTTCACACACACACACACACACACACACACACACACACACTGGGGTTAAATGTTTAAGATGTCAAGGTCGTGACCGTACAGGGAAAGGCCTGATGTGTGTGTGTGTGTGTGTGTGTGTGTGTGTGTGTGTGTGTATGTGTGAATAATAAGTGAGTTAACAAAACTGTTAAGTGCACTAACAGATTATTTATACCTCTCTCTCTCTCTCTCTCTCTCTCTCATCTTTCTCACATTCTTTGTGTATCTCTCTCTTTCTGTCTCACTCTCCCGGTGTCTCTTTCTCTGTTTCTCTACCTGTCTGCCTTCCCTTCTGATTTTTTTCCTTGGTACTCTTTCATGCTTCCTTTTTGCCTCTTTCTTTCTTTCTTTCTTTCTTCCTTCCTTCCTTCCTTCCTTCCTTCCTTCCTTCTTTCCTTCCTT
The DNA here is from genome assembly GCA_037576675.1 of Pangasius sanitwongsei. Classification (NCBI taxonomy): domain Eukaryota; kingdom Metazoa; phylum Chordata; class Actinopteri; order Siluriformes; family Pangasiidae; genus Pangasius; species Pangasius sanitwongsei. The sequence goes on from CM075010.1 coordinate 1,459,459, forward strand.
CCCCATACTGACACTTCTTCTCCTACCTCTTTCTTTTTCCCTTTCTAACTTTCTTTTTTGTCTTTCTCTCATCCTGTCACTATTTTTGTTCTCTTATGTCATCCTGTCCTCTCTCTCTCTCTCTCTCTCTCTCTCTCACTCTCTCTGCACAGTTTGAGGGCTGTAATAAAGCGTTCTCTCGCTTGGAGAACCTGAAGATCCACTTGCGCAGTCACACAGGTGAGAAGCCGTACCTGTGTCAGCACCCGGGCTGTCAGAAAGCCTTCAGCAACTCCAGCGACCGAGCCAAGCACCAGCGCACGCACCTCGACACCGTAAGCCCTGTGTGTGTGTGTGTGTGTGTGTGCGTGTGTGTGTGTTCCTCCATGCCCTCCTATAGTCCACACTACAGTTACAGTGTGAGGGATGGATGGAGCGAGGAGGTTCATTAGAGTCGGGAGTTTTCCGCTGTAGATGAGACGGAGCTCATGGACTCGGCTGATTAGCCGCAGCAGCGTGCAGTAGCTAACAGAGTTCTTTCTCCAGGCTTCAGCAGCAAGACACAATCCGGCACTGTCTCCATTAATCCTTCCATCCATCTCTCTTTCTCTCTCTCTCTCTGTCCTTCTGTGTGTTCTATTTGCCGTATCCCCTGCTAACGGTGCGTGCGCTCTAACGGTGTGTGTCGGCGGTTCCTCCTCGTTCCACACAGAGGGCGTCACTAAAGTTTTCTTAAACTCGCGCCAAATCAGTAACTTTCATCAGCTCGAGTCCACGAGCTAGAACTGGATTTATTTCTCAGGCGAGACGTGTTAGCATGCGCACTATCGCTATTTACTGCATGATATCCTTGCTATTTCTAGAACGCGCTAGTTAACCTCCACCACGAAACCCATGAAATATGTTTATGTTGAAATATGAATAAATACTTAGTGATTCCGGTGCTGATCTGCTGGTTGGGGGAGAGGGAGAAAGACCGAGCTTTATTATTTTTATACGATTTTAGCCGCACTAACTTCCTCACTCGGTTAGCTTCTATTGGATTTGTTTTTATTAGCTTTAAATCTGTTTGCGAGTCAGGAGAGTAAAAAAAGACTTGAACAGCACACGTTCATTTAAACGCTGCTGTGACTCTCGGTAACATTTCACAATATCAATTAATATTAATTACACACAAAAACTCCACCTCTGACGTTTCTAGGATTCGTTTGTAAAATAATTGAATGAAATGAAAGAGGAGGTTGTGAGTTTCAAGCCCAGGTTTGGGAACCTGGTCTCGCGTTACGAGTGATAGCTACTGATATGATAAGTAATGAATAAAACACTCGGTGTGGTGCTGTTAGAGGAAAATAATCAACGCCGGTGTGGTGTGATGAAGCGGAGTCACCGTCACCACTCAGGAGTTGATTCATTTCCTCTAACAGCACGTCCCTGAGTGTTTTATTCCTCTCACACTACAGCAGTTTGAAAACAATCCCTTTTTTTTTTTTTTTACGTATTAAAGAACGTGTCGTACTTTTTATCCGTGTCTAGTTACATTAAATGCTCTCACTTACACTATAGCAGCTATGCAAAGCTCTGACACTGGAGACTCCTTCCATAAATGTTAAATAAACATCTGCTAACAAAAAAAAAACAACTCTGAGAAAATGTTCTGATGCATGAAAGTTGATAAACGTACTAAAATATCTGTCTTCTCCTTCTTTTTCCTCTTCTCTCGTTTCTTTCTGTAACTTCTCAGCTGAAAGGTACGTTTCCTCCGTTTCCTTTTTCCACTTCAACTTTATTCACAATGTCTTCGAACGATCAGGAATAAGATGTTGTGTTGTGATTCTGTTGCTCCATGTTGTGTTTGTGATTATGATTTTTTTTTTTAAATTTCACTGGGAATCTGGTGATGTTTGTGGTTCAGGCTCAGAATATTGAAAAGCTGTTTTATTTCTGATGAAGTGCGTGTTAAGTTGAGACTGTTGTTGTGTTTTAGAAGCCGTACGCGTGTCAGATCCCCGGCTGCACGAAGCGCTACACGGATCCCAGCTCCCTGCGCAAACACGTCAAAATCCACTCAGCTAAAGAGCAGCAGGTGCGTAGGAAGGTAAGAGACGGGAGGAAAACGTTAGCATTAAACCCACGTGCCATAAAATCTGCCCTGTTAATCAAAAGCTAGTTAGCTAATGTACCTAGTTAGCTAGCACTCTAAACGGTGTGTGGGAGGGATGAGTGACATGACCCAGTGTGATTAGTGAATCTTGCTCATCATTTACCCCTGATTGGCCCCGCCCACTTTACACCAAACAGAGAGGCATTCTGGCAAAACATGAAGACAGTCCATGTGGAAAATCTCCAATTAATCCAAAACTCGCACAGCTACGGCTAAACCTTGTTCACATACAGTGATAACGGCGTAGTACTGTGACACACGGCTTAAAAAAGGTCTGGCAGTTATTGTGATTCATTAGAGCTCCGTTAGCGCTTCATTAGAGCTCCATTAGTGCTTCATTAGAGCTCCATTAGTGCTTCATTAGAGCTCCATTAGTGCTTCATTAGAGCTCCATTAGAAGTTTTATTAGCACTGCAGTAGCACATGCTTCATTAGAGCTTCATTAGGGCTTCACTGATGTTTCATTGGTGCTTTATTAGCACTTCATTAGCGCATGCTTCATTAAAGCTTCATTAGTGATCAATTTTTGCTTCATTAAAGCTTCAGTAGTGATCAATTTTTGCTTCATTAGAGCTTCAGTAGTGCTTCATTAATGCGTGCTTCATTAGTGCTGCATCAGTGATTAATTGGTGCTTCTTTAGAGCTTCATTGGTGTTTCATTGGTGCTTTATTAGCACTTCATTAGCGCATGCTTCATTAAAGCTTCATTAGTGATCAATTTTTGCTTCATTAAAGCTTCAGTAGTGCTTCATTAATGCGTGCTTCATTAGTGCTGCATCAGTGATTAATTGGTGCTTCTTTAGAGCTTCATTGGTGTTTCATTGGTGCTTTATTAGCACTTCATTAGCGCATGCTTCATTAAAGCTTCATTAGTGATCAATTTTTGCTTCATTAGAGCTTCATTAGTGCTTCATTAATGCATGCTTTATTAGTGCTGCATCAGTGATTAATTGGTGCTTCATTAGAGCTTCATTAGTGCTTCATTAGTGCTTCAATGGTGTGTCATTGGTGCTTTATTAGTACTTAATTAGCAATTGCATCATTAGACCTATGTTAGTGCTTTTGGTTCTTCATTCCTGCTTCTTTAGTGCTTCATTGGTTCCTCATTAGTGCTTCCTTTGTGCTTGATTAGTGCTTCATTACTACTTCATTATTGCTTCATTAATGCTTTATTAGTCCTTCGTCTGTGCTTTATTAGTGCTTCATTAGAGCTTTATCATTCTCAGTAGGTGTTTTTCACGGTTAATTGTCTCTTTTTTTGACACAGTTGCTTTTTATTTAGACTTGTATTTGGAAATCATTTCCTCCACTGTAGATCAGTGAAGACTGTTTTTAACACACACACACACACACACACACACACACTGTAGTGCACATTCCTCATTAAAGCGCATCAGTGCTCACAGAAAGGCCTCATTGTTGCGCGTGGCTAAGTGGCGTCCGGATGATGCCGTTCTCTTCTCCTGCTAAAGGGCGCAAAGCGGAAACACATGTGAGCGCGAGCCTCTGCTAATAAACCGCGCTGCGCAGAACCCCACAAACCGCTGGCCAGATGTGGTGCACAAATGTCAAACAAACCCTCGTCGCCCATCGATCGTCAGATCACACGCCGCTGTTTCGATAATAGATGAATCGCAGTGGAGAAGCAGAACTGTGGATTTCTCCATTTAGTTTTAGGTTTAGTTTAGTTTCTGTTTTTTTTTTTTTGTTTGGATTTTTCACATTCATACAGCAATCTGCATTTTTTTATTTATAATGACTCAAGGTTCACGTCACACCTCATTTAAAGCACCGTTCGATCATATCCAGATTTCAGTCCGAATGAACTGAGCTTTAAAAGTTTATACCATGTGAAACTACAAGGACACTCACAAGTGGGTGAAAACACCCAAAGGCTTGAAACAATTGCTATGTGTCACTCAGGGCCTCCGTTGCGTTTGTGTAATGGGTGATAAATACCGCGTGTCACGCTAGCGCTGGAGAATGCTTACAAGCAAAGTGGCTTTTATGTAATCGCAGGCCGAGTTCCAGCGTTGTTTCTGTTTCTAACACACCCTCTAACGCAAAACCCTCTCTCCAGTTCCGCTCGGTTTAATCCCCTCTTACTGCTTACTTTTTCCGCTAATGTGAATTATTAGATGAATGAAAAAGGGCTGGAAACAAAACAATTTACCCAGAGGACATTAACATCTGATGCCACGTACATTGGATTAACAAGGAATGGGTACATTGTACGAACAAGTTAAATGGTCTAGAGTTAGAAAATCCTGAAGTAACCCCTTCTTACTATTTAAAAAAATAAAAAAAACAGCACACTAAACCGTGTCGGTCCATCATGGAGAGCGAGGACAGCAGAAGGTGGGCTAGATGTTGCGAGCTGTAATGCTGCGATTCGTTGTACTCAGAACTCCGAGTCGATTTTCCCACGTTCCAGTGCTTCCGCTCGGAAAAACATGGATGCCCGGAGCAAGGTCGTATGTGTACGCCTAGTGTCTGGATTTGATAAACAGTTTAAACAGAAGTAGGTGAATTATTTCTGTGCGATTATCTGAAGAGAAACGAGGTATAATGTATATAAAAGGTCAACATGTTTTCACAACAGAAAAGCTACATATCAGGTAGAAAATAATGCAGAGGGAATTCCGTGTGTGCGCGCCGCCATTTTGTTGTGACGTCAGGTGTGTTTATGTCAGAGAACTGGATGTTGGATGGTGGATGTTGCCGGAGTTCCCTGCTTGGATTTCCGAGCTGAGCGACCGCTCCGCTCTTGGAGGTCGTGTTTTTCCGGGTTTTTCCGAGCAGAGTGGAGTGCTCAATAAAATCGCAGCATGAGACAGTAAAGCAGTGTGTAAACAGGCTAATTGTCTTTTTATCCGGTTTACAAATCTAAAATATGGGTGTGGGGTGCGACTACACCCTGAATTAGACACCAGTTTATCTCACACACGTGTGATTTATTGTAGCCAATACACCATGTTTCTGGGAGGAAACCAGAAAACCCGGAGGAAACCCTCATAGACATGAGAACATGTGAAAGTCCACACAGGAGCAAACTGGAGATCCTGGAGCTGTGAGGTGGCAATGCTGCCTGCTGTACTGTAGTTATATTATATTATATTATATTATATTATATTATATTATATTATATTAGAGGGAATAATATCCTGCTTCCGTCACTGCACTGATGTGAGATGTTTCAGTTCTCTTTGTTCTTACACTATATTGCGTATTTGATATCCAATTTCCTTATTGTTTATTGCTCTCTGTTGTGATTGACAGCTGAGGACGTGTCCCCATCTGGAACCGGACGCTCTGAGTGAATGCCTGCATCTACATGGCCCCGCCCCCTCACAGCACTGCCCCGCCTCTTCTCAGCATTGCCACGCCCCGTCCCAACACCCCGTTAACGGGAAGGATGGGCGCTCTCCTGCACTGGGACAGGACATATTTACAGGTACATGCCCCGAATTGCACATTTTAAGTTATTAAAGAGCAAAATATACTACTTTTTTTTTTTTATCCATTTGTAGTTTAATATTGTGAAACGTCCACAAAACAATTTCTGCGTTATAGCAGCCGTAAACAGTCATTCCCTCACCAGCCTCTCTTTTTTGATAAGACAAACCACAAAGAAGCGTAAACTCCTCTGTCCTGAAGATGTCGGAAAAATGACAGCTTTACCTCTGTCTGTTACAAAGCGCTGACACTGGAGACTCCTTCCAGAAGTGTTAAATAAACATCTCCTCACAGAAAACTTCACCATATCAATTATTTAAGTAGACGCATTTTTTAATCTGTTTATTATTAGTGGAGCGCCTGCCATACGAGTCCCTGTTACTATAGAAACGATAACGTATTGCAGCAAACGCGTTAATATAAATGCAGCTGCACTATTGTCAGAAATCGCTCTGGAATGACGTTTGGTTTTGGTAAGTTGTTTTGTGAAATATTGGAGCCATTTCCCAAAACAGTACACATTCAGCGATGTACTTTAAGTGTATGCTAATGTATAATGATAACGATATCGACACCACGCTATTGAACTGCTCAGGCTTTACTAAGGCTAGCGCTAATTATGCAACGTGTCTCAAACCGAATTCAGTTTTTCCGAGTCAGTTCACTTTGATTCAGTCGATTCAGTTATGTGGAGTCTTAATGTTGATGATGGCTTTGCGTTACGTGAATATATCCATAGGGAAATTTCCATGACTGCGTAACATATTGAAGTCACATCAACCTGTCAGTCAGTGGCTCTGGACTTTATACTGCTCCTGTGTTTTACACAGACTCCGCCCCTGAGTGCGTAACTCTTGTGTAACTTCTGAATAGAGCACTCACTGTGCCCATTGTCTATCCCAGTAGTCATTGTACTGTCTTTGTGCTGTCTGTACACTTGTGCACTTTATGTATGTAGTCCCTTGTAGTCCTGTGTTGTTCTGTCTTTGTCTTATGTAGCACCTCGGTCCTGGAGGAACGTTCTTTCCTTTCACTCTGTGCTAACTGGCTGTATATGGTTGAAATGACAATAAACTCCACTTGACTTGACTTGACTTGACTTGACTTGACTTGAATAGCGCTTAACATCTACAGTTTCAGTATTAAATCCTCACCGAGTGCGTAACTCTTCTCTGAACAGAATACAGCCCTATGTGACGTGACATATCCCATTTGAACGAGATCCACTAAAATAAACCTTAAGATTTTCCTTTTTTTTTCGAGCAGATGATGTGAGGGCACGGTTTGGTCGTTTCCTTTCAGAGCGCTTCATGAGCTTTACTTCAGAATAACGAGGGCTTTAATGTTATGAAGACCACATGTTACATTCTGCAGCGGGAAGGACGTGTGATGCCTGGAAGTTTTACTGCTATACTTCCTCCATCATCTTCACCCGAAATTACTGGAGGTTGTACTCACTGTGAGGTCAAATTTTCCAGTTATTACAATACATAATTGCTCAAAGCGATCTATTTAATGCTGTGGTTTGCGCTGTAGAGTTTAGCGCACCATGAGGATCACTCCTGCACTAAAGATCCTGGATGGAACGGACTCTCACATGGGCTTGCTGAGGTGAGAGAAACGCCTGGAGCTGTAACATAGCGTCATCTGCGCAATTTACAGCACAACTGCCGTTTTCTTAAACACAGCCCAAAGCTGAACTCGTTCAATCGGTTTCAGTTCTGTTTAAAAAGTCTTGGCTCGGACTCTTTCGTTCTTTCTTTCGGTTCAAAGAGGACATCTTGCTGCATCAGTGTGCAAATTTCTCTCGCCCAGAGCAGCTGTGGCCTTTTTATCCTGCTGTTTGTTCTCCTCTGGTGTGTTCTCGCTGTGGTCAGAGCTCGCCAACATGCTGAATGTAAATGCTGTTCTGGACGATTCAGCTCACTCCACGCTGCTTTGTTCACTGGCCAGAAGAGAGCGAGAGAGAGAGAGAGAAAGAATTAAACTAGTTTCTGTTAGATTGTTGCCTCAGAGCACAACTCTGGGTGCTGTTCTGTTTGTCATAGATGAAACGTTTTTGCCTGCTTTTGCTAGTTTTACAGCTGGACACATTCTGTAGTTTAAGAAGCCCGAGATCCGGATGTGACTCTATGAATTATTTCAGCTTCAAAAAAAAAAAAATAAAAATACTGTAGCAGAACCAATAAACTTGCTGTAGTTCAGCAGCGCCGGTTTATTAAACATGAACCTGTACGAGGTCCTCTGTTCCAGCCAATCGTATGCATTTCTATAAATTATTTAGCTGAAGGCAGCTCATCGAGAAAGGAGCAAGTTTTCTCCGACTTTCAGTCGAAAACAGAATGTTTAATGGCGAATGGAGAGAGAAGTGTGTGCGTATCCTCACTTAGAGTCCGTGGCACTGGTGAGTGGCACTTTAGTGACCTTCCACGTTTGATGATGTAATGGTTTGGCTGTCAATCAGTAAGAAAATGTTTTACGAAGCTTCTCTCGTGAACCGACCCGACACCAGGACCGGGTTCTATGACAGCTGCTGATTAATTCCCTCTGTACTGTAAATGAGTGTGTGTTTTCTTCTCTAAGCCACCTGATGCCACTCATCAGCTCATTATTGCCTGGGTGTGTCAGAGCAGGAAACACGCTGAAACGTGCGGAGGACTAAAGCAGCAGCGATGATAAACACTATAATAGCTGCGTATAATAAGGACGGTAAATAAATAATTACAGCAATTGACCTCCTCGTCCTGTCTCTCTGAAACATCACACACCCTCCTCTGAGCTCCGCATAAAAGGCGAAGCAATCTCAGCCATTACGCGCCGAGTGTTTCCCGTTGTAGTAGCAGATGTTGGGGCTAAAGGGGAAAGCACTTAAAGGGCTTTGATGGAGGATTTCGGGGTAATAAATCAAACGTGTAAGCAGCTCAGGTAGGATCTGTTCCAGTAAGAGTTTTAGTGCACCCTTGACCAGTAGCTTGAATTCCCATCAGGGTCGTAAGGGATGTTCTGTTACTGTATCAGCTAAAGTCAATATTGACTTCAGCCGTACTTCTTTTAATGCTGTGCAGCATTTCTTAGAGTCGGCACTAAACGACGGATGAGTTACCGATCTGGTGTGACCGAGCTTTGGCCTTTTGATGTGCTGCTAAGTAATTAATTCTTTATTGGCAGAGAATATTGGTGAATCAAAATAACTTTTAACCTTTTATGGAGTTTTGTGGGCGTCACCAAATGCCATGCACGCGCCTGGTATTTTAGAGGCGATCGGCATTCGCGTGCATGTGCGAAGAAAATCAGCGTTCCCGAAACGTTTTAAATCCGGCGGAGTTTGGTTTCCCTTGCGCAAACTTTTACTCACATCTTTACTAAAAAAATTGGTAAACGGAGCCCATTTCAGATACTCGCCTGCGTATCTTTCATGCATCCGGAGCATTAAACGCTGTGTCCACTAGGGCCCCCGCACTGGGTTAGAGCGGAAACACACCTTCTAAACATCAGAATGCCTTATTTAATTGGAGAAAATAGGGTATTAAAAAAAGGTAAAAAACTAAAGTTATTCTGATAAGTTTCACAAACTGCTCCTGCGGTGGTATCGTACCAGGTATTGTGTTTTGTTTTGTTTTGTTTTTTTTACAAGCAACAACACAGGAGCCATTTTGCATGGTTTAACGCGAGTACAACCCCAGACATTACCTGTACAAGACTGTGTTTGCTATTTGTAAATCTCAGAGGAAACTGATTCAGCTACATTGTTCTTACGGTCAGCGTCGAGTGGCTGTTAAAGTCCAAGGGAATGTTAAAAATAGCAGTGGAGCACAGGGTAAGAATGCAGCCGCAGTGATTATCCGTCCTCAGGTCTATCTGCCCCTGGGGCTTCTGGGAAAATAATCAGTGTTGAATCGTAATAGCAGATCAGCAAAAAAAAAAAAGAACTTCAGTGTTTCAGCATCTCAGGCTTTAAAATATCGCAAGAGAACGAAAGAAGGCGGATTTGGCACCGAGTTCGTACAGTAGTATGAGATCTGATGTTGGACGGCGTCCCCGGTGTGTAAAAAACCAGTCCATCTTGACGTTAACCTCGACGTTAACGTCGTACCCGTGTGACTGTGTATTAAAAACATCGCTAGCTTGTCTACTTCACTGGTCAGATGTTTTTTTTTTTTCCCAGAACAGTCCATTAAAGGCGAGTCGCTTTCCATTGAACCGATTGAACATGAAAGCAAACTAGAAACACAAAGATGCTTTATATTTTTTTTCAGAAGGTCTCTTATTGGATTTGCGCTGTCAAAACAACGGCACGCTGAATGAAATTCTGTTTCGTGAGGAGAGGAAAAACGGGGTTAATTCGAACAGTGTGGTGTTTTTTTTTTTTTTGTTATTTGTGTGTACACCCACTCACCCTTTCCAAAAAAAAAACTCCATACAATTTTGGCATCTCATATCCATGTGCCGAGGAGTTTCTAGAAAGTTCTCCACCAATCTCACATGCGTATTAGTTTTTTATTGGACATTGTGCAAACACTGTTGGTGTTTAATTGAGAATGTTGGTGTGTGTGTTGGTGTTTAATGGAGAATGTTGGTGTGTGTGTTGGTGTTTAATGGAGAATGTTGGTGTGTGTTGGTGTTTAATGGAGAATGTTGGTGTGTGTTGGTGTTTAGTGGTATTTGAGATCATTTTTAAAGATTTATGTTTACCAACCATAAGTTTCTAAAAAACAACATAAATCTACAAGAGAGATAGCAAACACCTTAGGTGTGGCCAAATCAACAGTTGGGTACATTCTTAAAAAGAAAGAAAGCACTGGTGAGCTCAACAACATCGA
>CM075010.1:1491452-1503495 GCA_037576675.1 Pangasius sanitwongsei
GTAAAGTAAAGTAAAGTAAAGTAAAGTAAAGTAAGGAAGCAGCGTTAGTGTGCACAGATGGACGAGTTGGAGTAATAAAGCACAACAGGAACAAAGCAAGCTTGTTTTTAAATCCTTGTGTTTTTATTGCTTTGGTTTCGAGTGCGTTCCTCTGAGGCCAGACCTGCAGTAATTCCAAGTTTGGTTCACGTTCACATTTTTGTTAAACTCGTGATTACAAGTTTCTTAAAACTGTATGACCGACAAAACAGCAGCAGCTTCCACAGTTAAAGCTGATTAAAGTTTTAAATCTTCCCGGTTACATTCTCTACTGATAACCGCATCATTAATAATGCGGCGTAGGCTAGCGCTTTAGCCTCCAGCTTTTATATAATAGAGGAGGAAATTATGATAGAGTTAACTACTAACGTTCACTCGTGTTCGTACAAGATGATGATTTGTACTGGGAAAGTTTTGCTCCTGAAGTCCACACTGATGTTGGCTTGATTCCTTTTCTTACAAATTTTATTAGGGCTGGAAAAAAGTAATAAAATCCCTGATGACAGAGTGGGACGTGATGTGGGGAAGTCAATAAGGGTGCATTTAAAAAACAGGAATGTTCAAACTAAGGCACTCGGTCTGCTGGTCCCAATTCCACCTCTACTCACTTCCCCTAGTCACTCCGACCTGGTCGTCACTTTTCAATGCACTACGTTTGCCATTAAATGAACCTCGTTCTCTTTCGTTCCAGCCGTGGAGGCAGTGAGTGGAAGTGAGCGGGGCTCGAGTAGGGACCGAGTCTGCATCAGGAGCGCTTGCTCTTCCTGCTCACGTAGCTCTGGTAGTAGAAGTTGCTGAAGAGCAGGATGAGGCTGATGCAGTAGGCGAACACAACCGCGTTCATGGAGTCGGGGAAGTCGCACTCGGTGAACAGGTTGTAGCCGGTGTGTGTGGTGAGAAGAACAAACTGCAGCTGGGAATGAAAGAGGATGTGCAAATAACACACACCTTCAGTTCACTCATTTTCTTACCATACTGTCCTACTGAGGCATTAAAGTGTGTGTGTGTGTGTGTGTGTGTGTGTGGTAGCTGTGCATTAGTGTTGGTATGTGTGAGCATGTGTCGGTGTGCATATGTTTTTGTGTGTGCATGTGTGTGTTTGCGTTGGAGGTGTGCATTTGTGCTGGTGTGTGTATTTGTGTGTGCTTGCATGTGTTTGTGTGCATTGATGCGCGTGTGTGTTGGGGTGTGATTGCACATTATGTATATTGGCGTGTGCATGTGTGTTGATGTGCACATGAGTTGGTGTGTGTGCGCGTGCATGCGTTGTGTATCTGTGTGTATGCTAGTGTGTGTGTTAGGGTGTGTTTGCGCATTATGTATATTGGTGTGTGTATTTGTGTGTGCGCATGTTTGGGTGTGTTTGCATATTATGTATATTGGTGTGTGTATTTGTGTGTGCGCATGTTTGGGTGTGTTTGCATATTATGTATATTGGTGTGTGTGTGTTGATGTGCACTTGAGTTGGTGTGTGTGTGTGCATGCATTGTGTATTTGTGTGTGTGTGTTTGTGTGTGTTAGTGGGTTTGTGTGTGTTTTGGATTCGAAACTGTGATTATTGATGATGGTGACACCTAGTGTCAGTTTGTGGTGTTTGCTTTTGTTTTTTAATAACACCATGAGAAAGGGTAATCTTCACAAGCATACAAAAGAGTGTGTGTGTGTGTGTGTGTGTGTGTTTGTGTTTACCAGTTGCAGGGAGGTGAGGTAGCGTTTCCACCACAGATATTTCTGCATGTGTGGACCCAAAGCTGCCAGGCCGTAGTACGAATACATGACGATGTGTACGAACGTGTTGAGCAAGCCGATGAAGAACGCTACACACACACACACACACACACACACACACACATCAGTACACAACTCTATACTGTCTGAGGACATAAATCAGTCAGAAAAAGTAAGAAGAGCAGCGTACACTGTCCCCCGGCGACGTACTTGACTCCGGCCCACCAGTTGAAGATCATGGTGCCGTGATGGTACACGTGCAGGAAGGTCAGCTGACTGTTCTTCTTACGCAAGATAAAAAACACCTGGTGATAGGAGGGTAAGAAAGAGAGCAAAAAAGACAGAAGACAGAAAGTGCTGTGATGTTATTGGTCTGGTTTTGCTTTGAGATACACTGAGATATAATCAAAACATCCAGACCAACACCACCATACAACATTCTCCAATATTCACCATTACATAAACACCAACATTCACCATAAACACCATTAAAGACACAAAAATCAACCACACACACACACACACACACACACACACACACACACACACACCAAGATTCCCAAACAAACACCAAGATTCACCAACAAACATCAGCAAATACCAATATTCAACAGCACACCAACAAACACCATCAAAGACCCAAAAAAAATCAACTACACACACAAACACTCCCAAGTAAACGCCAATTTTTAACCAGGAAACATCAATATTCCCCAATAAATGACAACATTCTCCATTAAACACCAATATTATCCAAAAAACAGCATTGAACACTCAAACATAAACAACACACCCCAATACTCCCACCCAAACCCTGATATTCACCCATAACCAAAGGTTTACAAGCAAACACCATCAAACACCACCCTCCAATATTTATCGTCACACACCATTTCCCAATGAGTAGCATTAAACCTTCACCAACATTCACCAGTCAACACTATCAAACAAAAATCAACACACACCAGGACTCCCAAGGAACCCCAATATTCACCAACATTCAACAACAAACACAAATCGCAAACCCCCAAAACCAACACCCACTAACACTCCAAATCGAACACCAATATTCACGCACAATTTCCAACAAACACCATCAAATTTTGCATTCAAACTTCACCAATAAAGACCATCAAACACCCATCAAAAACACACACCAACTTTCAAACAAACAAATATTCACCAAAAAAAACCACTGATATTTACCACAAACATTTGCCAACAAATACCAACAACATTCTCCAATGTTTACCATCACACAGCGTTTTCCAGTGCGTAGCAGTAAACACCATCAGACACCCAAAAAATTCACAACAAAAGCATTTACCATCGAACAACATCAGATACCAGCATTCATCAATACACAACATCAAACCTGGTCACTAACAAATAACCCTCAAACACCAACAAACAAGCGATTTAACATGAAACACCAAGATTTATCATCATTACCATTTGACTAACAAACACCATCAATTGCCAACATACGCCATCTCACACCAACATTCACCACCAATGTTCTTCATTAAACGCCAAAGTTCACCATCCAACATTAATATCAAACAACCAGCTAGCAAAAACACACACACACACACACACAATCCCTCACCAACACACACTAACATTCTCCACACACACACACACACACACACCTGTATACACTATGTTAGAGAATCAAACGGCATCAGTCTTCATAAAGACACGCTCACACAGTGTTTAGTTGTGTTAGAGGATGTTAGGTCGGTGTGTAAGAGACGCTTGGTCCTGATGTGGTGCAGTAACTTACGGTGTCACTGAGCTCGATGACCTTGGAGAAGAAGAACCACCAGCACACACTGGCCATCTGAGAACCGGGACAATGAAAGCACATGGAAAAACGGCACGTCAAAGCATGTCACGGCGGACGCGCCACATAAATGGATTAAAAACGCGTGAAAGCGAATAACTGATATGCACGTTTTCTGTAAGGGGATGTTTATGTAACATTTAGGGAAGGAGTCTCCAGTGTCAGCGCTCTGTAACAGTCAGAGGTAAAGCTGTAACTTTTCGGACATCTTCAGGACAGAGGAGTTTACGCTTCTTTGCAGTTTATCGGTAACATGACAAGCTGCGTTGTTTTTCTTTTTATTAACTTAGAGAGAGAAAAAAAGAGAGGCTGGTGAGGGGACTGCTGTTTATAGCTGCTCTAACATAAGAACAGCTCAAGAACATTAAATGTAACTATAAACAGATAAAAAGTGTGTGCTATAAAAAAAAAACAAAAAAAACAAATTCTTTTGCAGATAGCTGTGGTATAACAGGAATAAAACACTTCAGGACGTGCTGTTATAGGAAAAGCATCAACATCAGGGTAACTCCGCTTCATCACACCGCCGCGTCGTTGATTAGTTTCCTAAAACAGCACAGCACACAGTGTTTTACTCCTTGCTTGATAAAGAGGTAATGGTTACCCTCATCGCCAGGGGGCTGTCGCTGTAGTCGACAGGCTGACAGAGGTAGCTGTAGCTTGAGCGCCAAGACGTCACTAAAAACTAGACAGAACAAAACACAGAAGCTTTAAAGAAATTCCGGTTTGTTTCAAAGCAAAATCGCAAGCTCTGTAGTTTCATTATATTTCAGTGTATTCGTTAATATATTCATTAATTGTATAACTAAAATATTTGAGTTACACTTATCACACCAGGAGAGTTTCCTACAGTTCTGCTCTAACGTAGACTCGCTTTACTTCCTGACTTTAGAAGAGCGTAGAGGACACTTTACCTCGTGGAACATGTAGACCGACAGACAAACCATAGCAAAGTTATAAACTATAAGCACAAGTTTGAGGTCCACCGGTTCCCTGTTTCTCATGAGTCTGGGTCCGAGCCAGATGACGCCGAGGTAGCAGAGAAAAATACAGAAGACGGGAACGGGGGAGTAAACGAGCAGCCATGGGTCCGTTCTCTTATCTGGAAGCAACAATGGAGAGAAATTTAAAAAAACAAAACAAAAAAAAAAAACAAAGCTGGATAACTTTTTGCAGAACATCAGGGCATAACACGAGCGCTGCACTTTAACCTGGTCTGAAAATCTGCATGTATTAGTAAGAGTGGACCAATCAGAAGCCAGGGCTCCTGGGGCAAACAGATTTCATGTCTGGACTATTAGTTTTATGTTTTCCGGTTGTCTGTCCATCCGTCTGAGATTCCCGTTAGCACGATATCTCATGAGCGAGTGGCTGAATGTTTGTACGGTTTATATGGAGTTATCACTGTAACCAACAGATACCCTGATTAGATTTTGGAACTGATTCAAACAAGATCTAGGACACATCAAGGTCAAATGTCTGAAATGACTTTTCTTCAATAGCTTCCTTACTGTTTGAAGTATACTTTAAGGGTATTTCTGGGGTACAAATTAGTAAGAAGAATGACTAGACGTGTGGCGGAGGCTTCCTCGTCGATGCCGCTGGTGGCGAATTCTCCTTGTTTTCATTTACAGATGGGCGGTGGACAAGAAGTTCAACAACCAGGAAAAAAAGTTTTTACTCCCTATTGTCTTTTGCAAAACAGTTTTGATTTGTTATGCGTCT
The DNA here is from genome assembly GCA_037576675.1 of Pangasius sanitwongsei. Lineage (NCBI taxonomy): Eukaryota > Metazoa > Chordata > Actinopteri > Siluriformes > Pangasiidae > Pangasius > Pangasius sanitwongsei. The sequence continues at coordinate 1,496,791 of CM075010.1, forward strand.
ATGAACTCGATGCTCTACACAGTGGTAGCGATGCACCTCGATAAAGTAACCATAGTGCTAGCTTCCAAATCCCACCACCTGCTGCACTACACACATCGGCCGAGCTGAGATTTGTACTAGTCGGATTAATTAACATGCTCCACGCATGACAGACGATCTTTTCCGAATCAGGAACACTGATGAGACTGAGTAAAATACAATCCAGCACAAAGCTGCAGTAAAACTCTGATAAAACTCTCCTGATTACTACTACGTCACCTTGAGATTAAACAAGTCGAGAGAGATGCTAGCAGGACTCCGATAGATTCTATGCGCATTATGAGGAGAAATCACCAAATCTCCTAGCTGAAACTTCAACCTGTACATTTCATTTAGTCTGCATTAAAATATTTAATGAGCTAATTAGTTAATTAACTCATCGCACATAATGTTACGGGGTCGGGGTCGTATGGTGGCTTAGTGGTTGACACGTTTGCCTCGCACATCCGTGGTTGGGGGCTTGAATCCCGCCTCCACCCTGTTTGCACGGAGTTTGCGTGTTCTCCCTGTGCTTCAGGGGTTTCCTCCCCCAGTCCAAAGACATTATAGGCTGATTGGCATTTCCAAATTGTCCATGGTGTGTCAGTGTGTGTGTGCGCGAGTGTGTGTGTCCAGGGTGTCCCCTGCCTTGTGCCTCGAGTCCCCTGAGATAGGCTCCAGGCTTGCCTTTACTTGCCTGGTGGACTAGTTAATAAATTTAAGATTCATTCCCAGCTGATTAGGAAGAGAGAAAATATCCTATCAGTCAGTGTGAACAGAATAAATGTTAACACACCTCCATTCTCCAGGATCCACTGACGCAGCGACTCGACTCTCTGCCACGCTGAAGCCATTCAGCAACCTGAACCTGGATAAAAAGCCTGCACTTTTAATAAAAGCAACATAATTCATGTATTAAAGTAGCCTACAGAAAAGATTTTATATGTGAGTCGACTCTCAGGGATCACCTGAAAGAGTCGACTGAAAGAGCTGACTCAAAGATCCGATTCGTTCGCAAACGACACATTACCTGTTTGAGCTGCTTTTTCCATGTAGGCATTAATTAAACACTTTACAATTAAACTAATTGTAAAATTAATTAACTTATTAATTAATTAAACACTTTACATACTGTTTATTAGGAAAGTCCCAATCACTCTGCTCACATATGCGATTCGGCTCAACGTTCATGTAAAAGAGTCGACTCTCGCAACGACACATCACACGTAAGAGCTGCTTATTTTCGCTTTTCTCCATTTTTCGTCGTAAGAAAAGCAGCGTTAGCCGCTTAGCTAGCTAATTAACCACTCTGCATATGCTAATAAAGTCCAAGTGACTCTGTTCAGACATGCATGAAAGAGTCGTCTCAAAGATCCGACTCGTTCATGAACAACACGTTACCTGTATGAGGTGTTATTTCCGCCTTCCTCATGTTTTCCCGTGCCTAAAACTAAAGTCAGTTGATTAACTTTCTAATTAAACACACCACATATGTGACTGAAGTGCAAGTGAGTCATATTTGACTCTGATTTGAAGGAGTCAGATCCGGTAGAGGAGCAGTATCGACACACACAGGTCTTGTTTGACTTATTTTCGGTAAAATTACACAGATTGCAGACAATGCGAATAAAAACCAGAGACAGAATCGAGTCTGTTTCCGTAAACAGATACAAGCAACATGTGGAAGATCAATCTTTGTGATTTAATGCCCTGTAGTGAAGTGACCTGTAGACTGCTAGAAAGTTCAAACTCACCTGAAACTGGTTTCTCTGACTTCTTTGCTTTATCTGAAGACTTTGGACGCCAGTGTTCAGCTTTTATCACTCTGACCTGAGACTGGAAACCTGTCCTGCTGATCCAGACCCTGCAGCTCAGCAGGCTTCAGTCTGCAGCATTATTCCTCCTACAGCCAGGCTGGCTCTTATTCTCATGACTGTGCTACAGTCTGAAGCATTTCTACAGCTGTTTAAATGCAGGACTGTTGCACAAGTCGTGCATCACTTATACGTTTAGTATGAGGTGAGAAAACAAAACTTGAAAGTTCTTCAAAGTTTTGAAAGTTGGGGAAAAAAAAAAATCCTTGCTTGATTTAACCCATTCAGGCCCGTTCTTTTTTTTTTTTCTTTTCCTTTTCTAGAAACTACAAAAATGATTGTTTTTTTCTTACATTTACATCCACTTTTGGTTAACAACAACATTTCAAATTGCATTTGTATTGCTTTTTTCTCAGTCTAAGTTCTCTAGATTAAAAAAAAACGTTACCATTAAAAAGACACTGAGCAGTAAATAATACAGTTACACTGGGTTTTCTGTAAGGAGAGGCTTTGTTTATGTAACATTTATGGAAGGAGTCTCCAGTGTCAGTGCTTTGTAACAGAGGTAAAGCTGTAACTTTAAGTTTTCCGACATCTTCAGGACGGAGGAGTTTCTCATGAGCAGCTTTAAAGCAATTTATAGAAATAAACACATTTGTTACATTTGACACTGGTATTGTTTTTTCTTACCATCTCTTGCACCTTGTAGAATAATTTTTTTTTATATCTCTTTATATCATGTTTCTTTTTTGAATATCGTATCAAAAATCATATCAAACTCTGTTTCAGGTCATGGTCGTCTTTACAGAACTTGTATTTTTTAGTTTCCTGAATTTGTTGTATTGTCTACTGCTGTTATTATCTATTATTATTTATTTCCAAACGTTTCTGTCAGCTAAACCCCTTCAACCTGAAATATTTGCCCCTCGAGACATTAAATAGGATAAAATTAAGTGCAACTTTTGTAATAAATGGCAAAACATGTTGCTTACGCATGTATTAACAACTTTAGAATTGTTTTGTATTACAATTTGTATTAGAAACCTCGATTTATGGTATTGACTACGTCGGATATGTTACTCAAGAATCTCTGTAATTTGCTTCTCTTAATTGAAACATTTTAACGAAGAAAAAGATTAATCATGTGACACACGTTACAGAAGACGCAGGACATGAAGGGGTTAACCTGCTTAATAAAATGCTCCAATGTCTCCACTGTGTAACCAGATCTTTTTCTTTTCTCCCCGAGAGAGAGAGAGAGAGTGTGTGTGTGTGTGTGTGTGTGTGTGTGTGGCAGCTATAAGATGACCTCCTGGTCCACAGCCAAGCGCATGTCCCATGTTGCACCAGTGCTCTTATCAATTAGAACTGCAGCGTAACAGATTAAAGGTTCAGTGAAACGGACCCGATTCAACCTTTAACCTAAATGCAGTGGGTCAGAAAATACATTCCTTTCCACTTCAGGGTAGTGACAGTAACTCCACTTCATCACATCGCTCCGCCGTTGATTATTTTACTACAACAGCATGACACGGTGTGTGTGTGATTCCTTACTTCGTACACACTGTTGCGTTCCTGCTTGTCTAATAATCAGAGTTACACCACTGACAAGTGCAGCTTTGTTGCAAGTGATTAAAAATCTTCCTTTTAGAAGATTTTTTTTTTTTTTTTAAAGCTTTTTACCCTTCAGTGCAACTTTTTATGCAGTTCTTTGCTGGTACTACGTATTAAATCTATTACAATTCAGAAATTGAAAACAAAAAACACGAACATGATGTGCACATAATGACTTTTATTACAAAAATAATACAAAAAGACAAACACTTTAATCTCTAATATCACTAAATTAGCATTCAGAGCACTTCGACTTCTAGTAATTTATTTATAAAGCCTATTTATTTAAGATCCTATAAAATATAGTCAAGAGCCTAAAACTATAACAGAAATCGAACACACAAGACAACGATAAAAGGAGAAATGTGACACAACCAACACAAGCAAGCAAGATTTTATTACTTTGATTAATGATTCTTAAAAAAAGGTTCATAATAGTATTAGTATAGTAATAGTATAATAGTATTCTTTACATTTATATAGTTATTTTCTGATTTGGAATATTGACCACAGAATGTGACATAAGCCCGAGGATTGGGGAGTAAATAATCGATTCTTATTCGATGCACCGTGATTTTCTCTTTAAAATGTATTTCTGGAATGATTTATCAGATTTTTATTTACATATGCTTATACAGTGTGGGATTTTTTTTAGTATGAAACCTGAACTCTAACAGAAGCTAAGATCATTTCATATTCCATAGGACATTTTTAATTACAACATATTACATTCAATTATAAAACACCAGCAAATTATTATTGTTGAGGTGTTGCCTGTTCTCTAACCACAAACATACAAATATGTTAAAAGATAATGTCAAATCATTAAAATAAAATGTAAAAGTTATATTTTAAAGTGGTCACTTTAGTGGGAAGTTAGCGTAACGTAGACTGGAAATATCAAGAATCAAAATGCATAAAGAACTGATTCAGAATTGTTTCCTGGCACTCCGAATCTGAATCAAGTCACGAATCAGATCTGAAACGACTCGTGAGTCAGATTGTGAGACCCGAATGGAATCGCGAGTCGGACTGTGAGATCTGAATGGAATCGTGAGTCGGATTGTGAGATCTGAATGGAATCGTGAGTCGGATTGTGAGATCTGAATGGAATCGTGAGTCGGATTGTGAGACCCGATTTGAATCGTGAGTCGGATTGTGAGACCCGAATCGACTCATGAGTCGGATTGTGAGATCTGAATGGAATCGTGAGTCGGATTGTGAGATCTGAACTGAATCGTGAGTCGGATTGTGAGATCTGAACTGAATCGTGGGTCGGATTGTGAGATCTGAACTGAATCGTGAGTCGGATTGTGAGATCTGAATGGAATCATGAGTCGGATTGTAGGCCTCAGCTGCTCTTTGGTTTTGAGGTGGTGAAGAACTGGCTGAGTGAGAGCTGCTTTGGGCCGCCGTTAGCTGCACTTCCTGCGCGTTTGGCCTTCTTGTCTTTTCCAGCTTCATGACTTTGCTTTCGCTTCTTATTCTGGAACAGGAAGTAATACAATAATTCACTTTGAAACAACAACAACAAAAAAAAAGAAAACGCAAAAAAAAAAAAAAAAATTGCCTTTGGCTTAAGGGTGTGCCATATGATGAACGGTGCGTGTAGTTTCACTTTAATAGGAACACCTGTACACCTGCTCGTTTATGCAGTTATCCAATCAGCCAATCAGGTGGCAGCAGCACAGTGCATAAAATCATGCAGATGCAGGTCAAGAGCTTTAGTTAATGTTCACATCAAACATCAGAATGAAGAAAAAGTGTGATCTCTGTGACGTTAACCGTGGTGTGGTTGTTGGTACCAGATTTCAGAAACTGCTGATTTTCACACACAACAGTGAAAAGTAGAGTTTACACAGAATGGTGCGAAAAACAAAAAACATAAAACGCCTTGTTGATGAGGGAGATCAGAGGAGAATGACCAGACTGGTCTGAGCTGACAGGAAGTCTATAGTAACTCATATAATCACTCTTTACAACCGTGATGAGCAGAAAAGCATCTCAGCCTGAACAAAACATCAAACCTTGAGGTGGATGATTTTATTCATTGTGCTGACGCATGATTGGCTGATTAGAAAACTGCATGAATGTGCAGGTGTACAGGTGTTCCTAATAAAGTGGACAGTAAGTGTTTATCATATCACGATTCTCAAAGACATTTCTACGATACATGATACAAAAAACTGTGATATTTATTTAATGTCTATTAAAAATTTTATTGTATTTTATTTAAAAATAACATTAACAAAAAATATGTAACATTAAAAAGGGAAAAGTCTGTAAAAAGAAATGTAATATTTAAAATTGTGCAATGTTAAGTACAAAGTTTTACCAACAAATCACCTGCTTCCAGATTTTAATTATAAAAAATTCATAAAATTATATCCATGATATCCATGATATCTCAGAAAAGTGTATTGTGACATCATTTATCACAATATCGATATATTATTAACCTTCTTCCCCTTGGAGAGCTGAGATACTTGTATTTTTTTTATTCAAAGCAAATTATTAATTAAAAAAAAAAACTATCATGTATATTGAAAAAGTTTTTTTTTAATCTCTGAGCAGTGAAATGAAACTTCTTTGAATTTAAAAGGTGTCTTTTTTTAAGTAATAAATTTCATTGCTATGAATTCAAAATTCAGTGTTTTTTTTTTTTTTTTTTTTTTAGAAATGTAAATAAATAGAACAAATCTCTTACCTCTGTGTCCTGCAGTTTGCCTGTGAACTCATAATAAAGCTTCATGATCTGTAAGAACACACAGATACAGTGTTTATACACACTTACCGCTCTGTTCACACACACACACACACACACACACACACACACACCTTTTTAACCCCGGTGGATATGGCGGCCTCCTGCAGAGCTGATTGGCTGAGCCAGCAGATCTTCTGCTCTCTCTGTCCCTCTACACACTCACACACACTCGCGCTGTAAACTACGTACGTTTGGTGGATGTGGGAGAAGATGTGCACCACCTACATGGGGGGAAAAAACACACACACACACACACACTTCAGTTTAACATCTCAAACACACATTCATGTTCCCCTTTGAATTTAATTTAATTACACTGTTTAATTTAATTTAATTACACATCATTTGACTACACTGTTATACACCTTAGTACTTTTTTTCCATCTTTAATGACTTTTTCTCTTTCATTTTAAAGTTACACCAGTGTATTCAATCCCACACATTACCTTTTTCTTCTTCTTCCTGTTTGTCACTTTATTTAAAAGTGTGTGT
>CM075010.1:1521031-1528900 GCA_037576675.1 Pangasius sanitwongsei
ACCAAAGCTGTGCTCAGAGTCATGAGGATGTTTCATGTTACTAGGCAACGACTCCAACCATTCACGCCTACGGTGTCCTCAGTAGGACAAACACGTCAGCACGACGGGCGAATCTTTTATTCATTTAATCTCAGTTCAAAGCCTGGCGCTGTTGTCCCTCATCTACCCGTTATCATGACCATATCCTGTTTTGTTTAACAATCTTCAGATGCACTAGAAATAGTTCAAATCTAATAAAATCCTTACTTTAATGATTGTCTCCGATTGCTCAAACGCGCATGCGCGAGAGGTACAAGAACCGTCACGGTAGCGATTGAATCTATTCCTTTCGATTCATTTCTATCACGATTGCACTGTGTATGATTAACGGCTTTTGAGAATCATAAATTCACAATACTCATGAATTTTCAACGAACGAATCACAGGATCTGCTATACTTGTCTTGTGTTAATTTGGGGAAAGAAAACGGCTCTTTGAATTGCGAGTCGGTTCAAGAGCCGACTCAAAGATTCGACTCGTATTCGCTTTTAGCTAGAAGATTCTAGCTTCGTTAGCTAACTTGTGTTGACCCCAGAGTTAAATTTAACCGCACAATCTGTTTAAAATTGATGCTACATTACCACATTCCACTTTTCAACTCTGTATAATGTTTAACATTAAATATTCATTAGTGTAAAAGTTATTACAATTACATATTATAAAAGTTTATGAATAAAGCTAGCTAGCTGCCTAAGTGCTGTACTGTGCTACTGTCAGCTATCTAATATCATCATTAAATATTTTATATTAATTATTTGAAGTTAACTATAGCTAACTAACATTGCATTACAACACTAAGTATTATATATTTTTAATTAAAACCAGCAGCAATGTGTATTTTGTAATAAAGTACAAGCAAACAAGCTTGCTAGCGAGCCTAAAACGAACTACTCCTGTGTCATTGGGCCTCAGTAGTCAGGGCGCTGATCAGGGAGTTGGCCATTTTAAGGGCTATCTCAATCACAAAATCCTTCCAGTGCACTAGAACGTTCGCTCCCTAAAAAATCCCACAATGCACCGCAAAAACCGGGGAGCATCGATGCTCACTATGCTCTGAAATCTCTCAGCTTGAACAAAATGGTGGACGAACTCTCAGCCATCTTCGTCTACAAATATAGTAGCTTGTTATCGTTGTTGTAATTCTCAAATGATTACTTATGTTAGCTATTCGATTTTTAACTTTATCTGACATTCTTTACACGGTTTGTTTGAGTCTAACAACTTTTAAATGTTCCATGATTGTAAAAAAATCCACTAGCTAGCCTACGATCCTGACAGAAACGCGTGTGATTAAGCTAACAAATTTATACGAAATATAATGTCAAACATATCGGTCCTGCCTGTTGTTGATAATTGCCAGTGGTGACGTTTTACAACGCGAGTATGTAGTCATGTTGCTGGAAATTGAGTCATCAGTGTCCCAATGTGTAGCCAGGGTCCTTAAGCGGCGTTCATGCCGTGTCGTAATTACCGCAATTACGAGATTCTGACTTGTAAAAAGCGTTCATGTCATCGTAGAACTTGTAATTACAACTTGTAAACTAGGAATTTTTCTGAGAGCTGTGACTTGTACCACCTGACCGCTGCAACGTCGTGCTTCGGAAACACTCAAAATGGCGGCGGCTTCAGCAGTAAGATGTAGTTAAGCAGTTATGTCGTAATATTCTGTGTAATAATTCTGATGAGCTTTCTGCGTTCTTCAGTATTTAGCAATAGCATATAGAGGAGCAATAGAGCATTGGGCTATGATGTTAAGTGCATACAGCAATAGTAACATCACTTGGCTGCTATAACAAGGTGAAGAACAGTCAATATTTCCAACACTATTTCTTCGGAAATGCTGTATTTTATTAATAAATGAAAGTCTGCACAGGTGTATGTGTATCAGTGTACACACATTTATTCACATGAACATTCAGGTCACATTCAAGACATTTATTTTCAGTATCGACAGATTAAACGATGTTTATCCTGTAGCACCTCTAATTCCACAAAATTCTAGCGCATCATTATGATCATAACCCAGCCATATTTTTGTAGTCTGAATACAGTATTTACACATACAAGAATTAAATGCTGATCTAATAACTGCAGCCATGATTATATAGTCATACGCTTAAGACTGTGGTTTCACATTAATAATGTAAATAATTAACATCGAATGAAACTCACACTGAAGTTGTTCAGCAGTAGTGTTAGCATGACAGGTTGTAGTGTGACTTGGTATGTCAAAAAGACTTTTTGTAAAAGTTTATTTCGGTGCCGCGTTGATTGTTTCTCTCATCAATGAAATGTGAATAGATTTGTGTTGCTCGAAGGCTGGAAGGAAAGGCTCCGTGTCCGTTCCCAAGAGTGCAGGGTTGGTCTTTTCATTCTCTTACTTTTTAGCATCCTGAACCTTCTGAATTTCCTGTAAAGAGTCAATTATAAGGATAATGACATGCGTACGACAGCACAGATATTAAAGAAATGGTTCAGTGAATAACTAAATTTGATCTTTATCCCAAACGGCTCATCTTTACCCCAGATATACTCAGCAACCAGGATGTGTTCAGTGTCTGAAGTTTGTTTCTGTAATTTTGAGCTGCAGTTACAAAGTTAATTTAGCAGGTAATGGAAGTCACCCAAAATCTGTTGTGTAAATGTGAGCCTTAAACCACGTCCTGTTCTCCTCCTGGTGTGGTTTAGGACACAATGTGACTTATTGTCTCCTATAAACATGAACAAAACTTCACAGTGTAGCTGAAACCTGGAATGTTATGGGGGCGGCCATCTTAGACAACCGGAATCAGTAGGCGGAAAAGTAAAAGCTGAATGTTGAAGTGGAAGTACTTTAAAATTAAAAGGGTAAATTTAGACTCTCACTGCTATTTTACAAAATTGTTTATATAGCAATTTGATGATGGAGATTAACAGCATCAGTTGGAGCAACTATGTGAATATTTGCATGTGTGTTTATGGAAATGATTCTGGGTGAGACAGATTTCCATGACTGGTTACTCCAGTGCAAAATGACAGAAGCAAACTTCAGACTCCAAACATGTTTGATGGCACATCGTCTACACATCAAACCCCCCTCCCAGAATTACCTCGATAAGAGCACTTTTAAGCTTCTTGTAGGCTTTGTCCTGATCATCATTAATGATGACAATGTCGAAGATGCCTGGTTCCTTACCTGCACAGAGAGAGAGAGAGAGAGAGAGATGGCACCAGTACCACCAAAGAACTGGAAAATAGTAGTATGATATGTAAGGAATAAAACACTCCATGTCATGCTGCTTTAGGAAAATAATAACAACAGGGTGGTGTGATGAATTACTGTTACCATCCTGACACTGACTTTCCTAAAACGGCACGTCCCAAAGTATTTTATTCCCTTTATACCACAGCAATCAGCCAACATTTACATTTTTTTTATTTATTAAAGAAGAGGATATCATACTTTTTATCAATTTATAGTTATATTTAATGTTGTGTAAAATCTGAGAAACAAGTTAGTTCTTGTTATCACTTATGTTGTAGCAGCTAAAAAACTTAAAACTTAAAAACTTACAGCTTTACCTCTGACTGTTACAAAGTGCTGACACTGGAGACTCCTTCCATAAATGTTAAATAAACATGTCTTTAAAGGAAACTTCACCATGTCAACGATTACACACGATTAGAACGTATTAGAACAAGCTCATTAATATAAACCCGTGAGTTGTAGCTGCACTAGTGTCAGAGCTGAAAATTAACCAACACCTTGCGACCAATCAGAATCCAAAATTCAACAGCGCTGTGGTATAATAATGAATTAATGGATTCATTCGAGATTTACTGAGCTCCATGTCGATACGGGCCGCTTCCAGACGTTTCTGTAGACTTTCTTCTGTCTCTGTCTGCCTGTCTCTGAGTCGCTGCTCCTGAAAAGAAAACCACATTTTTTAATAAATGTTTATCAATTTTTTAGTATTTTTAATCTCATTTAATTCTTATTATATAATGTAGAGCTCCACATGCCTGAAATAGACAACACTGGAACAGGATTCTCTTATTACTTATTCTCACTTGGAAATTTTAAAATCAACATAAAATGAAATAACCGTAATGTCTGCGTCTTACCAGGATCTCCATAGACGGAGGCTGGATGGAGATGTAGATGGGGTTCAAGTCCGTCTGCTTGATGTTTTTCACCCCTTGAAGGTCGACGTCCAGAATGCAGATCAGGTTCTGGGCCTGAACGTCCTCTATGGCCGACTTACTATCAGGAGAAATGACAGGCTTCATTAAAGCTGCTGACTTTTATAAAGAAAATGCTGATTAAATGCCTTTACATTCTGCTGTAACTACAGTAGATGCATCTGAAAAATTTTTAATCTCACTGTGAAGTGTGTTTACATGGTTCAAATGTATTAACCAATCAAGAAGCTCATCAAGGTGGTGATATCAGATGACTGGCATGTAACCAGGGAAGATTAAGAGCAAGAACACATATTACCAACATTTATGTTTAAGCCGTAGAATTTGCGATTTTTGACCTCTTGCTACCTGATATGGGAAACACCTGAAAACGATGCTTTTCTTTTCTCTCACCTAAAGCAGTGATTAGACAGAACACAGATAACACTGTGTAGCACGGTTTTTGCTCCTGGGTAGTAAGTGTTATTTTCTAATTGCTTATGCCTCAAAAGTATAGAAAATGGCTATTATTCCCCTCAAACTTTGCTCTTGTGACGAGGACATTGGTATTTTGAAATTTACCTATTTTCATTGAGAAAACAGGTGAATTTGAGTCTTTTTGTTCACATAAAGTCAGAAAAAAACAACATATTCTACATAGTTACATAGTATAATATTCACCTTGTGGAAAAGCCTATTCACTGAAAGGGAAAGAACACAGGATTTTGCTTCTGGAAGAGGTTGCGTTCACTCTTCGTCGACTTTATTTAGGTGACCTTTGACCTGCAAACTCATGAACCTTGATCTAGTGATCTAGTGATATATTGTTTATCATTTGTATCATCCAATGACATACGAATTTTCAAGGATCTGATTTAGATTAAATGTCAGATAGTGAGTACAAAGCAACAGCTGCTTTACCTGAGCTGAGCTACACATAATCATAGAGGTAGAGAAAGATGCGCACAAGACCATATTGCCTTCTCCTGAACTTCTATCTACTCCTAAAAACATATACCAGTGCCTCAAAAGGATGATAGGCTTTACCTGGTGCCATACATGTTTCCTGAAAACACTGCATTCTCGATAAAATCGCCGTTTTTGATGCCCTCCTGCATCTTCTCCCGGGTGGTGAAGTGGTAATCTGTGGAGGTGAGCAGATGGAGGATTACTGTCAGGACACAGTGGATTAGTAAGGTGTGTTATACCATCTCCGCACTGTAATGTGATGATTTCTCCTAACAGCCAAGGGTAGTGGTATGACCTAAAAATCCACAGTGATGATACACACACAGCACAAAAACACAAGTCAAAAGTAAAAAAAAATGACGAGTCACACACACTTCTACAGGGGAGGTCAATTTTACAGTTCTCAAACGAATAGTTTGGCCTCTTTTTTTTTTCTTAAATAGGTACTAATGCTGTAATGGTATGATAACCATACCAGCTAATATACTGTAAGCTAGCATGAAGCAAGATTTTGTTAGTACGATTGGCCACTCTGTTTTAAATAACATTATTGCAAATAAGATTATTGTTATAAAGCATAATATTAGTGATATTTCCTTTTTTACAATATATAGAACATACTGACATGCCCTTCATCGATCTGTTGCTAAATGCTAATAATTAGTCAGGTAGAGTCACTCAGGGTAAACAGGGACATCTATAAAACAGAGGGGGCTATTTTCAAAAGCTTTTTACTCCAAAGTGCATACTGACATTGATGAAATCTTCAGAAAAAATGCAGTCTGAATTGTATAGAATATTTTGGATTTGAGAAAGATGAAAGTAACCCCCCATCACTCTGTTGTCACATTAAAAATGTAACTAATGAGAGATTTCTGAAATCAGATCTACACCTTCAGACGATACAGAGGACAGGACGTCTGCTACAGGCAGTAACGTCGCCCCCAGAAGCATTGGGAGACAATTCAGTCCTACAGAGAAAACAACAAAGGGGACAAAATACGTCAAATTAAATTTTTTTTTTTTTTTTACCCGATCGTTTTCAGACACAGTTCACTTGGGAGTAAGAAGCAGCAACCTTTCACTGTCAGTATCTTGCAAAATTTAACCCCCTGGTTTTGAAAAAGGGAATCATGGTTAGAAAGAAGTTTTCAGGACACACAGCTGAGTCCAAAATTCCTTGATCCTTGTTTAAGAGTCTATTATTTAAAGCTGAGACAGTCTAACAGATAGTCTATAACCTGCCTAAATGTCCTGTTCACACACCAATTCTTAACTGTTTTGAAGAATTTTATTTGAGAGATAAAAACAGTTCTTGGAACTCAGATGTTTAGACCCAGCTGTAAGATAATAGCCTTATTTTCCTTTCCTATAAAATGTCACTATTTTTATTTTCACTTTTATACATTTTATCGGTCCAGGGTTCAGGTTTTGGGGACGCATGAAATCGACAGATTTACCTTTTCCGTTCTCTTCTCCAGGACGAGGATTCCTGGTTGTATCTGCAAGACAAAGGATCAGTCTTGACATTCATAAATTCATCAGAGCCAGTAAAAAAGTTCATTCATTCATTATCCATCCACTTTTCTTGGTGATGGTTGCCGTGACAACAGGTCAAAGATTCCAGCTCCAACTGGATTCCCAGCTGTTGCCATGTTCCCAAGTAAAGTTCCATGCCCCGAGCCCTGAACAATTTGAACGGGTTCCTCTTGATTTAGAGGAGCATTGGTTTTACTCCAAGCCTGTCCCTTGTCCACTTGTCAATCCATTTTTTCCATCACTTGTGAAGAAGCAAGTTTTCTTTACCCACAGCTAAAGGGAACATCCAACTCTTCTCCAGAAGAGCACCATCGCCAAGGACTGAAGGTGCCTCTAGCCCTTCACACTGGACAACCCAGTAGCCTCCGCTACACCTTGATATCCTGTCTATAAAACCACAAAATTGGAACACACCCTTTAGTCCCCTTGCCAGTTTTCCAGTCCAAAGGCACATATTAATGATGCCACAACATATCCAACAGCTTCACCATCTCTGGCTTAATCACATCCTCTCCTGCTGCCTTGCTGCTACCAAGATTTCTTAGATTACAATGGCTTACCATAACTTCAGCCCCAGAGATGGAGTACTCTGGGCATGTCCACTGGGTTAAGGAGTCTGTGAGAGAGCTTCCACTGCTCAACAATTTTTCCAGAGGAGGTCAACACTCCCCCACACTTGCCTCCGGACTTGTTCCTCCCAATAACTTCTCTCCACATATCTACAATGTCATTTTATGGGGACCCCAGAATAGGAGAGACACCGACCTTGGTGGAGACATTTGGTACCAGAACCCATACTGTGTGTGGATGTAAGGCAGACAATAGCTGCCAACTAACACAATAACTCAGGCTTTTCCTAACCTGCAAAATGACTTTCTACCAAAATCTAATCCATCTAAAACTGTCCATCCAAAGCTTGCTGCCCGACTGGCATTGCGCATAACCCTCTTCCCAAGGCATTGCACCTAACACTGGAATTGCACATAACAGTCGCTAGGAGCTCGTCTTGTCCTAGGACGCCTGGCTCCTGGATTGGGTCCTAGTAGGTCTAAGGTGGGCAGAGTTACTCTGTTTTGTCCCTTTCAGATTCAAGATTCAAGATTCAAAGAACTTTATTAATCCCAGGGGGAAATTGCTTTGCCATGTTACAATTGCTCTCAA
>CM075010.1:1529000-1539000 GCA_037576675.1 Pangasius sanitwongsei
AACACTTTCTCACACAGGGCCATGTAGTTTTGGATTTTGTTTTCCCTTAATAATAAAAACCTTCATTTAAAAACTGTTTTGTGTTTACTCATGTTATCTTTGACTAATATTTAAATTTGTTTGATGATCTGAAACATTAACGTGTGACAAACATGCAAAAAGATTGGAAATCAGGAAGGGGGCCAACACTTTTTCACACTACTGTATGTCATTTGGGTCAAAAGTTTGCTTATTGTGCCATTTTGGTTTCTTCTGTTCTGTAGGCAGAGGCCAGACTTGCAGCAAAGCGAGCTGCCAGGGCAGAAGCACGTGACATCAGAATGAGAGAACTGGAGCGACAACAGAAAGAGGTAATTAACAACTTCTCAACCATTAGGTTCAAGATTCAAAGAACTTTATTAATCCCAGGGGAAAATTGCTTTGCCATGTTACAGTTGCTCTCAAGAAAGAAAGAAAGAATAAAATAAAATAAAATAAAATAAAAATATACCTATACAGTATATATGTACAAAAATGAAAAAAGTAAATCAATAAATTAAAAATGAATAAGGAAACATACCAATAATGATGTAGAACTATACCAGTGAAGATGATAGTTTAGATCAGGTGTGAAGTTAACTGAAGTGCAGTGGAATGACAAATGTTACACTTCAATTAACTTCACACCTGATCTAAACTATCATGTTCACTTCTTTCGTGGGGGGTTTTAAGTTTGCTGTTTGTCTGACATCTTCAGGTCTGACAATGGTGGCCATCTTGTAGGATTATAGTCTCAGTGAAATAGTCCTGAGGCTCACTGAAGTACACAAGCTCTTTTACCATGGCATTTGCCCCATGAAAGATAGTAAGAAATAAAATACTGTAACCTGAGTTTCAATGAAGAATAAGGCTGAATTCAATTGTATTTGGGCAAACCTGGGCAAGATCCAAGTTAGCATTACTCTTGTTTTGCTTCATAAAACATTTTTTTTATGTTTTCTTTTATGAAACACTGTAATGATATTTTGTGCCCCATCATACATGTAGAGAACATGTTACACCTCTCTGTTTCCCCCTCTAAGTGCTTTTCTGACCTACTGAAGGTTTGGTAAGCCTGTTTGGATGAGGGTATAAGGGCGGCTTAAACATAATTAAAGGCTACACATGCCACTGTTGCTTACGGGAGACACTGAATCCGAACACTCCCTCATATTCCTGCATCAGCCTCTTGAGCAGAGTGCTTTTCCCTGCTCCTGATGGGCCGCTCAGAACTACAGGCCTCGGTCCTGGCATCTCTCTGTGAAATAAATCAAACACATGGTAAAACTGTCCTGTACAATGCACAAACTACTCACATAACCTGCAACATGTTTGCTATTTGCATATTTAAGACATAATTTTTGGTCACTGGTAATACATCTACTTAATATAATGGGGTTTCTTGCTTAGACAAGTGAGAATACTTGTTTAGTAGCTGACAGTAGACAGTCAAGTGTCAATTAATGACTAGTCAAGTGTCGCTAAACAACTAAAAGCAGGGGTGGACAAAGCACTAGCATGGAAAAGCAGATTATGTGTCTTGAGTTTTTCTTCGTAGTTGATTCAGTGGCCTGTTTATCAATTTGCTAGAGTCACCCTTATCACACTATTGTCTTTCAGAGTGTGATTTTGTTTGATAGAAGAAGCCTTTATTTGTCACATATACAGTCCAATACAGCACAGTGAAATTATTTTCTTCACATAGCCTAGCTTGTTAGGAAGTTGGGATCAGAGCACAGGGTCAGCCATAATACGGCACCCCTGGATCAGATAGGATTAAGGGTTCAAGAGCCCAACAGCGGCCGCTTGGCAGTGCTGAGGCTTGCACCCCTGACCTTCTGATCAGTAACCCAGAGCCTTAACCATTGAGCCACCACTGCCCATGGGTGTATGTTTAAGTATAACATGCTGGTGGCACCACACACCACTAGAATGTGCTACTTGTTCCCAAACCCACCAACTGCTGAACAAAACCCAATGGGACATTCTGGCCATAGGGATACATTCTGGCCATCAAGAATAATTCTGGTCATAGGGATAGATCTTGGTTATCAGTGATAGATTCTGGCTATCGGGGATACATTTGGACTATCGGGGAAACAATCTGGGAAACAGGGATTCAATCTGGCCATCTGGGATAAATTCTAGCCATTTGGGATACTTTCTGGTTATCAAGAATACATTCTGACAGTCATGGTTACAGTCTAACCTTCAGGGATACATTCTGGCCATTGAGGATACATTCAGGCCATTGAGGATACATTCGGGCCATAAGCAAAAACTATTTTGACTTGTTAAATAAATTAGCTTGCACACATTTCAGAAGACCTTTTATTACGAATCTGGTATGCACAAGGATGTAATAACAGAAACAAAGCTGAGTGGAATACAGAGCAATGGGAGCACGAACCCTATTATACACCTCTCGTAATGGCATGTTAAGGCGAAAACAGATTTAAATGCAAATATTTTTTGATGTGCAAAGAGAAAACCAGCTTATAGGCAAAATGTTACAGCCATTTTCTGGAGGTCACAGACATTATTTGCTACATCAAAGACATCACAAGGGTTTAAGTATGCACTCTTTTTTTAGTCTGTATTAATGCACTTGACTAGCTATCTAGCTCACCATATATTGGGTTAAAATTACATTAACTACTTTTGAGCCTAGTTAATTAGGTTTCTGGGCAAACAAAACCTGATACTGGGCAAGTACATTGGCGCTTTCTGTTGCATAATGGGCAAAATAATGAAGTTATGATTTGTCCACCCCTGTAATGACTAAACTGGTCTATGGAAAAGTTACGATTCTTGAAAACTTCCGTAAATTTGAAATGCTTCTGTCATTTAATGAGCTTCAGAAAAAGTGGACACATCCGGATCCACTCATCCCGACTTCAGAGACTCGATTTATTGGTCTCTCAACGATGTCCATTATTTATGGACAACATTACAGTTAAACTTCAAGGTTTCAGAAGAATGAAGTACTTACTGAAGATACACTCGTGACTCCTTATCCACATATTTAAAGCTTTAAACTGTTTACTGAGGTTACTGTAAACATATTACCATAAACAGTATACAGTCTGATCTGTATCTGGTTCAAAAAGGGTTGAAATGTAAATATAAAGAACTATACAGGTATAATTAGACACCACGACATGCAAAGTCTTGGTCCACAGTGTTGCATTTGGAAACTAGGGCATAGATGCACATAAACACACAGAGGCGTGCACTCTCCAGAAGTAAGTCTGCCCTATAAAGTCACGTTGATCCAAAATGCAGTTAAAAACATCCTCAAGAACTTAGGCTAATGGAGAGGATTAGTGACCAGTAAGGCACCAGAAGTAGCCGAGTGACCTCTTTATTCTATTTATACACTGTTATGATAATAGACTTGATTAACTCATTTGGCAAATATTCTGAATAATTCAGTATTTTGGATGCGAAACAAACAAACAATAAAAACCACCCATGAGTATAAAATCACAGTTCTTACCTTGTCGATGTTGTGCAGGTGTAGTGTGTGTGTAACTCTCAGACTTACTGCTCATCTTAATGACAACCACAATCACCTCGCCTCCTACTCACTCCAGCCAATCAGATCGCAGGCATTTATAACAGATCTCCTGAGCACTGTATTTCACACAGATTAGAGATCTATCTATCTATCTATCTATCTATCTATCTATCTATCTATCTATCTATCTATCTATCTGTCTGTCTATCTGTCTTGCTGTCTCTTGTGTCCTATCATATTGATATTATAATCATGTAACATGGACTCTTTCTGATGTGGGCGGGGCTTAACAGCTCTCTGGACTCTTGACAGGTCATGTAACCAGCACTAGGTCATTTCCTCAAATGGGAATTCAGATATTATTCTTATTCATCTTCTTCTTTTTCTTATTATTTAAAAAAAAAAATCTCATATTATCCTGTTAACATTTTTGACACTATGTTTACTTCAAATGATAATAAATGAAAGTCTTATATTGTCTTTTCTCAAAAGGAGGTCTTTTAAGCACACTGACCTGAATGTATAGTTTTAGTCATGTGTATCTTCTTGAGGTTCTCTCTCTCTCTCTCTCTCTCTCTCTCTCTCTCTCTCTCTCTCAGATGTCAGGTTAGATCACCATCCTTTTTTTGGGCCCAGTGTTGCTTATAAAACTTCAGCAGGTGAGTATACTGTTCTCAATCGTGGGATTTAATGACCCAGCATCACCGACCAGGACAGAGCTAATCCACAGTTAACCTAATTCTACACACACACACACACACACACACACACACACACACACACACACACACACACACACACACACATGCACGGCTACCTGTTTGTCCTGTACTACTCATATTCTACATGTTTTCATTGTATACTTTAACATTTTAAACACACCTGACCCAAATGATAACAAAATGGTGACTTTAATTAAGTGTGTATGATGAAGTACATTTCATTACTTTCTAATGAATTAGGTAAATAAAACACTCTGTTTCGTCCTGTTATAGTAAAACGATCAATGGCAGGGTGGTATGAGGTGGTATGAAGTGGACCACCCTGAAGTTCATTAGTTTCCTATCGCAGCATGCCCCTGAGTGTTTTATTCCTCTTGTACCACAGCAATTTGCCAATGATTACAATTTTTATTTATTAAAGCAAACACGCTGTACGTTTTATCCACTTAAAGTTACAGTGTTGTGGAATGTTTGCAAAACAAGTTAGTTCCTGTTCTCACTTATGCTATAGCAGCTATAAACAGTCATTCCTTAACTAGCCTCTCTCTTTTCTCTCTCAAAGTTAATAAAATAAAAACGCAGCTTGTCATGTTACCAAGAAACTGCAAAAAGAGTGCAAACTCCTCTGTCCTGAAGATGGCAGAAAACTTACAGCTTTACCTCTGACTATTACAAAGCGCTGACACTGGAGACTCCTTCCATCAATGTTACATAAACGTCTCCTTCAATTACGCACAGTTTTTTTTATCCATTTGTGTGAAGTGTCTGCTGTGAATGAGCTGTTACTATAGAAACGATAACGTGTTAGAGCGAGTGCATTAATATAAACCTGTGTTTTGTAGCTGCACTACTGTCAGAGCTGCTGTTATAGAAAAATAATCAACGCCTTCTGACCAATCACAATCCAGGATTCAACAGTTATATGGACTGAGGCTGTGAGCAGCAAGACTGATTTATAATTTAGTAAAGATGATCTAATATTAAGTGACGTAGGCAATTTTATGGTAATGAACATAAGAATACAGAAGATTTTCAGTATCAAACAAGGGCAAGATAATGATTTCTAATACTGTACGATTGATATTAAGATATTTTATAAATTACTTGTTCTAAACGTAAAAAGCAACAGACACGTTACTCGGTTAAGTAAGTGGAAAACTGTACAAATGCAAACATCATCATCAGGACCTCTAAAATCAACTCGTAATCTTCTCATGTTCACAATGCACAAACCCAAAATGCAAAAACCTCTTCTGGTGAAACATGTGGATGTTTATTTACAAGTCATTAATATCAGGTCAAAACTATGAAAAGTGCTTTATCGCTCCGACGCTCAGTACAGACATGAACAAAACTAGCGCTACACGCTGTGCTAAAGAAAACTCACATCTTATGCTTAAATAAGTAACAATGCTTAGTTACGATATTTAGTCTTTGACTCAGAGTGGAAAACTTTTTGCTTTTCTCAGTAAAAAAGCTGCAGAGGATTTGGTGTCCATGTCCTCACCTCCTCACCGTCGTCCGTCTCGTCCACCTCGTAACCTACACACGGCGCGACACACTCTGATGCTAACTCTGATTAACACTTAATTAGCTCTTAATAGTGGAATCAGCCCAAATTTAACATTCTGAGCTCTTATATCAAGATTACTATTAATATCATGTATATTAAAGAATAAAAAAAAACAAGTAAGTATTCTGATGTTGTCTTGTTTAGGTGTTAAGGCTACAAGGATATATATTTAAAATAAAGCAAGGTTGAATGTATAGATGTAAAAATCTGAGGTTCTGCACCTTCATGTCCCGAATAGGAGCAAGTCCCCGGTTCATTAGGGTCCTAATCCCTTAATCCCCTTTTTTGTAGCATTTAACTGTTGGAAGGATTAAAAAAAAAAAAAAACGATTCTAATAACTATCGGAATTCTTTGTAATGTAACATCCTGTTTTACACAAATTTACTAATTAATTATAGTAAAACTGACATGACTAAAATCTTACTCTATAGTTACAGGCTCATATTTAGTCATAAATGCTCCTGAAAATCTATTCAACATATTAAATTATAAAATCAGGTCAAGTTAGTAAACGTAGAAATGTACAAGTTCTCTTGCTTAACATATTTACATTGTGTGTGTGTGTGTGTGTGTGTGAGGGGCATCTCTGTTATTTAAAGCATCCTATCTGTGACGCTCGGGCTTTAAGTCTCTTTCTACCTGTGCAGGCATAAAGGGTCATATTCAGAGTTCAAAAGTTAAGTCAATATTTCTGTGGGGAAAGTTCCTGGTATTCAGAGTCGAGTTACGCAGCTCCACATTCAGATTATTAAAATCACATGTGTGTAGTTCACACCTCTGGGGTTGCCAGGTTGTTCTTGATTAAAAGTGTTAAGAGTTTTTCAGTCCGTTTTTCAGTCCTTTAAACATAAACACTCACCTTTAAAAAAAATCAGGGATAGAAAATACGGACTGAAGAAGGAGATAGCTTTTTTTTTCCTTGATGTAGCATAAAAGCAAAAACAAACAAATAAAAAGGCTCAACTCTGAATCTCTGAATCTCTGAATACGACCCAAAGACATGAAATTTAAATGCACACAATGACAACTGGGCAAGTTTGTTTATAAAACACTGGAGTGTCACAACGTGAATAAAGGAGAACAAGTTCCAGTAAACAGGAAGTTTTCTTAATCAAAGTCCAATCCAAAAGACAGAAAGCCATCTTCAGGAAGTGGTTGTTGTCTGGCGCTGTAGTGCGGCCTCGTCACAAATACACACGCCGCAGGTCACCCGGGGAAGTGATGGTGTTACACTGTGGACACAGCTTCTTCGCTCCCTGTGAACACACGATTCAGTTCTGCTTTCCTTTTTACTTGTCTAAGGGAACTGTAAGAGTTTACATACAATATAATATCTAATCAAAAATGCAACACATAGCAGCGATTGCGTAAATTACACCCTGTTCACTACATAGTGCACTAGTTTAGGAGTCTGGACTCATGATGTATTCAAGTGCGCTGAATGTTAGCTATCCACTCACTGAAAAGCGTTATCTTAGCAAGTGAAGATGTCTTGAATAAAGTTATATAGTGATATTTCTCAGTATGAGATTATTATATAACAGATAAAAGACCTTGAAGCCTATTTACTAAAGCCTGAACTTGTCTAATTCTATTGGCTGATCATTTTGCTTCTTTTCTTTGCTTCTTTCTACACTAAATATCTAGAATTAGGCTTAATAACCTTATATTTGTTTAGGAACAATTAAATAAAGAGAAATGTTAGTTGAATTTCCCTACATTCAAGAGATTTTTACGTGCTCAGATATCATTTTTGCAGTGCTCCAATTAATTTTGTAACTGGAAGAAGTTTAGTTTAAGACTGTAACGATCTAGAAAACTTGCTGAACTGAATGCCTTGAAACATTATTAGAGTCATTATTTGAGTCAAGTCAAAGTGGCTCGCTATTTAACTCAAATTTTCAAGACAACCAGCTAGCTAGCAACGTCTTCTGTCTTTTTAATCCAGTCCGTGTGAATGAGCTGGAAACTAGCTGAAGGGAAAATGAATCGGGAAGGGAAGGCGTTGGCTTAAGAACAATTCAAAATGGTGAGATAATCTTTACTTTGTAGCTAAGTAAGTTAAATAGTTATGTAGCTACATCTGGACAGAAAATGTGTGTTCAGCAATACAATTTGGATTTTTTTTTAAAGTTGATAATATTAATTTACAGATGTACAGGATGAAAACAATGTTGGTCTGGTGTTATAAAATCCTCCATACAGTGTTACTGGATTACTGAACACAGTGCTTAAGATTAAAACTTAGAGAGTTACATTATACCACTGTGAAGAGTGTGTGTGTGTGTGTGTGTGTGTGTGTCTCACCAGCGTACGGAGCCAGCACTCCTCACAGTGCACGTGCCAACACTGGATCGAAGCCAGCGGTATCGTATACGAGTCCTGCAAACATCAGTGCAACAACCACTTCATCATAATAACACATCAACATAAGGGACATATTGTGAGCGAGAATATCTAACATCTGTAATGTTATGTTTGAAATGACAAAACCTTAGGATGTTTTCATTTTTTTCTTCAGAGCGAGCATGTTCTTCAGAAACACTAACACATCTACAAAAGCTCATCCCTGAACAACACTGAAAGAACCGGGGCTGCTTAGTAGCCTTAACGTCTCACCATGCAGATAAGACATTTAATTCGGTCGCCTCGAGTCAGCTGCTTCTCCAGGTCTCGGATCCGTGACTTCAACGCTTCCAGGGTGTTAAAAGAGTCACCAGATGGTCTGGAACACACACACACACACACACACACACACACACAAACACAACAAAAAAGTGCTGTTATTGACTATTTTCTGACTAAATTCTTCAGAGGCATTCCTAATAAATATAACAATCAGATGTTGACTATGTATGTGTCTAATGTTAGCAAAGTCAAACACAAACTGATAGATTTTATTTCACATGAATGAACTCAAAACATTCGTCGTGTCAGAGTATCTTTCAAGCGGGAATATCGAGTCGAGATAGTCGAGATATGCTGGGGAAAAGATGAGATGAGGGGAAAGGGGCGGAGCTTACAGGGTGTTATGAGTTATTACTGGCTCGTCTGCCATTTTTGGTGGGGAAATAAAGAAGACTCTTTGAGTAGTTTTGAGTGATAACTCGTAGCTCCATACTCCAATGTTAAAATGCAGAGAACGTACGCAAAAGGTACAAGTTACATCAAAGATGGCAGGGCTGAACTTCCTGTATATCTCGACTTATGTCAATGTCATGGATGGAATTAAATTATTGACCATAAACATCTTAAGTGATATTTATGCAAGAGAACACGAGAGAAAGTGTGTTATCATCATGGCATTCATGAAAACACACTACCAAGAGTGTTCTACTGCTTTTATACAACAGATTTTAACCTATTAAAGAAAAGAAGTAAAGCAAAGAAACGATGAACATTGTGTCAGAACTTTAATACCAGTCATTTCTTCCACCACAAAAAGCAGCTCCATCATGACTGGTTGCTATCAGAGGTGGTACTTCATTACTATACTTAAGTAATATTTTGGTATATTTTACCTCACTTGAGTCAGAAATTATTTGAATTGCATACCTAATGCTCTTTCTTTAATTACATTTCCAAGAATCTTACTTTTTACGCCTTACATTTTTATTTAGAACTCCACATCTGGACTCCCTCTAATGTGAAAAAGCATGCTAAGGTAAGTTTCGCTAATTTGCTAACATTCACTGGCTATATCAGCCTGTTTTCTTTGCTAATGCAAGATTCGCCTAGCATCTATTCCAGTAGCTAACGTAATTGGCTAGTCAGCGAGTCAAATTCTAGCTAATGGTAATTTTTTTCTTCAAACTTTTATTAAGATATTGAATAATGTTTCAGGTAAAACTGCGTAGTTGCTATAAAACAAAAATCATCTTCTAACAGCTTCAAATAAGTGACAAAAATTACTTTTCACATGAACTTAGCACTTTGCCCATCCCAGTTGTTATGCAACAATATTATTAATTAGCGAAGACCGCTGAAGTGTATAGACTTTTTCAATGACCAGTAAAATAAGGAAAGACATGACACCTAATACACGCAGGAAGTAAAGATACAGCGTTAAGGAAGAGCAGGGGTTTAGCTTAGTCTTAGTCAAATGTCAAAACAAGCCGTGTTCGCTAAATAACACTCAGAAAAATCGTTTAGCTTTATGTCCAAAA
>CM075010.1:1544000-1546807 GCA_037576675.1 Pangasius sanitwongsei
TGCAGTGTTGTAAGGTCTCAGTGTGTTGGTCGGACCTGCTTTTGATGCCTTGTTAAAAAAAAAATAAAACACTGATCGCTTCCTGACGTGATACAAATGTCTTCATGTCATAAATGGGCATTAGTTTATTACAGTTTTATACACAGGAATTTTTCAATAAAAAAAAACCAGTGCAACACAAATGTCTCAGAAAGCATTAAAACCGTTCCTGAGGAAATGTCAAGGCGGGTTTTCATCCCAGACAAACAGGAAACGCGCCTGAGAGTAGACCTGAAGACCAAGAACAGCTAGAGTATTAAAAAAGTGAAATCGATTGAAATAAAAGTCACACCGGCCCTTTAAGGAAAAGCTTGAAGAGGTAAAAATAAATTCTCAAAGTGCACTCAAATGCACCAGAAATACCAAAAACATTACAAAATTCAAAACTAAAATTCACTTAAACTGCTACAGCGCTACAGAAACGTCTCAAAGTGCAATAAAACCTGCCAAGTCACTTAAAAAATGTCAAAAAGTGCGCTAAATATTCAAAAATATCTTAAAGTAAATCCATTAGATCCTTCAAACACCAGTATGTGATATAAATTCATTTAAGCACACGGCAAACAAAATAAATAATTAATCATAAATAAATAAATAAATAAATAGTCTGTTTTATGGTTTCTGTAGAAAAACAGTAATTAAACAAACTAACAAACCAATAAATAGTTTATTTATTTATTTACTGTTTCTGTTTGTTATTTTATTAATTTAATATCCTACTTTGTTTATTTGTTTTTTTTTTGTTTATAATCACTGTATATATTATTCCATTGTATGTATAATTAAATTAAATAATTAAATAAAAAACAAATTTTAAAAATACAATTAAAATACTTATAAAGTATTTGTGACGGACCAAACTGCTAACGACTTGAATAAATGCCAGTATTTAATTTTAAATGTGTGTGTGTGTGTGTGTGTGTTTCTAATATAACATTGTGTAACAGTGTGTAACATTTGTAAAGCAGTTTTGAGAAATTTCATTTCCGTACCACTGAGTCGTGTTTGTCTGTTGGCTCGGACTCGTAAAAACGTCTGCGAGGAAGAAACACAAACAAGCAAAGAGTGAAAAGCGAAATTAGGAAAATTGGTTTAAAGTTCTGTTTCACATATGCAAATAATGAACCCATTTCCTCTAACGTGAATGGAGTGAACAGGGTGCCATTACTAATGCACAGCGCTGCTTCAGTGAATAGGCAGCAGGTGGCGACACTACAGCGTGTAATTTCCTCATCAGACCTCCGGAACTGATAGCAACTTCACAGAAACTGATCTGGTTTTGGACGAAATCTTTGTCCTACAGGACAAAGTGGGCGGGGCATGGGGTCTCACCTGGTACCTGTCCGAGTGCACGGTGTCATCAGTGGGGCGGGGCGAAGAAACACATGATCCGCCTTCTCGCTTGATGTGGACAGAAAACACAGACTGAGAAAGACGAGAAGAGAGAGACATCATGAGATGGGATGCGTCCCAAATCTCACACACACACACACACACACACACACACACCCACTACTAAACAGGAACATGGGGTTTGTACCGGTGTTACAACACACTGAGCCTGAAGATTCACTTCATTCACCATTTTATAAAGAGAAGAAAAATACATTTTTCACAAATCAGAAGCAGGAAACGAATTCATTTCAGCTGCCATTTTCTTCACTTTATTTACAGTACTGTAAGAAGATCAACCAAATCAAACCGAATCAAACAGAATTGAACTGAATCAAATAAAATGAACTCAAACAGAAGAGAATCAAACAGAATCAAATCGAACTGAATTGAACTGAATAGAATAGGAGTGAACCGAATCAAACCGAATTGAACACCTGATTAAACAGAATTGAACAGAACTGAACCAAATTTAAAAGAATCAAAACAGGATCAAATGGAATTGAAACAAATCAAACAGAATCAAACCAAATCAAACTGAATCAAACCAAATCAAACTGAATCAAACCAAATCAAACCAAACAGAACAAAACTGAACTGAACTGAATCAAACTGAATTGAACACCTGATTAAACAGAATTGAACCAAATTAAAAAGAATCAAAACAGAATCAAATGGAATTGAAACAAATCAAACAGAATCAAGCCGAATCAAACAGAATCAAACCGAATCAAACCGAATTGAACACCTGATTAAACAGAATTGAACAGAACTGAACCAAATTTAAAAGAATCAAAACAGAGTCAAATGGAATTGAAACAAATCAAACCAAATCAAACCAAACAGAACAAACCTGAACTGAATCAAACCGAATTGAACACAACACAGCTGACCCAAATTAAACAGAATCGAACAGAATCGGATCTAATTTAACTGAATCAAACCAATTCAGACAGAACTGAACTAAACAATCTAGCCACATTAAACAGAATCAGCCTGAATCATATGGAATAATCCTGTTAGAGTGCTGCTACACTCCGACTCGTACTCTAATAAATGAAGAACAATGGAATTTTTTAGCCTAAAGTAACAAACAAACAAAATAATAAATCTTGAATTTATAGAACAATTAAAAGTAGTTTTGAACATGCTTCACAGAGATTTATACATTTTTACTAATAAATTTAATTAATTAATCTAAAAGAGCTTAAAATAAAAAGAAAAATATGTTAATAGATGATTCTTACCCTGGATAACCCAGCCGAGAGACTCTCACTCTGTGCTGGACTCGAACTGAGAGAGAGAGAGAGAGAGAGAGGGAGAGAGAGAGAGAGAGAGAGGGAGAGAGAGGGAGAGAGAGAGAGAGAGAGAGAGAG
>CM075010.1:1547779-1563099 GCA_037576675.1 Pangasius sanitwongsei
GACGACAGGAAGGACTTGTGGGACGACAAGAAAGATGTGAGGGATGAAAGAAAGGACACAAGAGAAGACAGGAGGGACGTAAGGGACGACAGGAAGGACTTGAGGGATGACAGAAAGGATGTGAGGGACGACAGGAAGGATGTGAGGGAGACAGGAAGGATGTGAGGGACGACAGGAAGGACTTGAGGGATGACAGAAAGAATGTGAAGGACGACAGGAAGGATGTGAGGGACGACAGGAGGGATGTGAGGATGATAAGAAGGATGTGAGGGAGACAGGAAGGACATAAGGACGACAGGAAGGATGTGAGGATGATAAGAAGGATGTGAGGGACGACAGGAAGGACATAAGGACGACAGGAAGGATGTGAGGATGATAAGAAGGATGTGAGGGACGACAGGAAGGATGTGAGGATGACAGGAAGGATGTGAGGACGACAGGAAGGATGAAGTGAGGGATTACAAGAAGGAATAAATTTAAAAAGTAAATAATAAAATAAATTAATAAATGAGTTAAGAAACAAAAATGTTTTGTTAAAGAACCTTTTCTGGTGCCTTTAGAATTTTAAAACCATACAAAAAACTGTATATAATAATTTTATAATACTTATTAACTGTTATATATTAAAACATTTTATATATTATAGAATTTTATTTTGTAATTTATTTATAATTTATGATTTATGTAATTTATTTATATTTATTTATGCTGAGTGACTGATTTTCAATGGGCTGAATATCTATTAATTCCAGTTTTACTGTCAGTTTTTTATCAGTTCTAAGCGCTGTCGTCTTTCCTGATGTTCATCATGCAGCTTTAACTCTACATTTGTGACAGTGTGTGTGTGTGTGAGTGTATGTGTGTGTGTGTGAGTGTGTGCACCTCAGGTGCAGCTGTGATAGTCTCTCCATCTCCTGCTCCACGTGCTCCTGCAGCTCATCAGGTCTCAGAACCATGTGACAGACGGGACACACAGGCGCCTGAATATCACACACACACTTCACCTTACCTACAGGACACAGAGAGGAACACACACGAGAGCGGAGAAGAGATGTTAAGACACGTAAAGCCTCCAAATTCACCTTTCTGCAGAAATCAGAGACGGAACGATACCGAGTTTTCTTTTCCGGTACCAATACTGACACTCACACTGACACCGGTACAGAAACTTGAGTTTCAGTGACGCTGATATTGTTTTCTTTAAAACCTACAAAGCTTTAGAATATATTTTTAACTGAAGTGTGTAAAAAAAAAAAATACAGGAATAAATTCAAAGCTAAAAACACAACTTACACAAAACTGCGGCGTTTTATATTCAGTTGAAATCTTTCACACAAAAATAAGCTACACTGCAAATATATTAATTATAATACAGTAAAAAAAAACAACCCTAACAAAAAATACAATCAAGTCTCTTTCCTATGTAAACATTTCCAGTTCCAAAAAAAAAAATCCAGTCTTTTCTATTTGTTACAGGATCGGATAAAATTCATTCTTTTTTCCGACAATATCGGATCCACAATATTCTTTTGCTGCTATCGGCCCGATAGCGATCCTGAGTATCAGATCCGTGCCATCTCGAGAAAAGAAATGTAGAAATCTATTTTTAAAAACGTATTCCTGTTTGTATTGCGTTCCTATTTCCCCTGGCCTTAAATCCCTTCTGCCATCTTATGAGCCATTTAATTCCTATAGAAGTGAAGTTTGATATTTTGAAGTTTGATATTTTGTGCATTAACAATTCATTATTCATCCACTAGAGGGCATGCAGTGGCAGCGATCTCACTGGTTAAAGCCGGTTTTCCTCTGTGTGATTTTCTTTTTGTGTAAGGTTATCACTCGTCACAGTGTACGAGATCCCAGTAAGTTCCTGGCTGAATGTGTGAGAACGTGTTCTCCGTGTCACTTTACCTGCAGTTTGTCTTGTATTTTTGTGCGTTAAACGGAGACTAACTGCAGGTAGGAGCTAAAGTTTTGAGCGGGGAACTGAAGAAACGTCGGACCGCATGCGCCTCGGCGTTTCTGACCTCTGACTAGAAAGAAAATCCAAAGAAAACAGACCTGGAACTCGGAATTCCTGCTTGTAAACTCGGGGGCAGGCTTCTCAACTCTGCATGTGACCTTAAATCAACATGTCCGCTCACGGCATGGACAGCAAACGCAGCAGCACTTCTTTACTTTTATAAATAAAATAGACTGTTTATATACAAGTATTTGAGATATATATATATATATATATATATGTATATATATATATATATATACACACACACACACACACACATATATATATATCCTCATCCAGATATATTCGCTTGTTAGATCTATAACGCTGACCCCTTTTGAGGAGGTAAATATTCATCACTCATCGCAGTTAGCTTACTAGCTTGTCGCTAAATAAAGATGAACATGGACACGTCCTTGTTTTTTTTCTTTTTTTTTTCTTGTAACCAGAACTGTTTTTAGGAGAACATGAGTGCCAGTGTACTCGCACTGCTAATGAGCGTTCCTTCAGGACCTTATGGGAGGTGAAATCCATAATGAAACGAGGCCCGAGATTCCCGGCTGTGATTTTCCGATGTCCTTTCCGGGCTCCTGATGATCCGGGTCAGGTGTGTTAGATTAGCGTCAGAGCTGAGCTCTTTACGAGTACGTCTGCACACCGTTTTTTAATAATCAGAGAACATTCTTGAGTTTTATTGCTCAGTGTTTGATGAAGGTGCTGCGATTTCATTTTTAAAACTGAGAAAGTGGAGAACGAGGCTGATTAGAAGTGCGAGCAGGGGAAATAAAATAGTCACAGAGTTCCTTCCCTGACCACTTTGTGTCACTGCCAACATTTTACTGCTAATATTATGCAAATCCTATTCATTTTCTGAAGAAAAAAAAAACAAAATAACTTAAATAGAATCACCTTTTTGGTTCAGATTGATACACACCGACCATTTTTTAAGATGAAAAACTTTAATTTTAAAGAAAGAATAAAAAACACAACAACATAGAATCTGTTTATTCTTGGTAAGCTATTGGTAGATGTTTTAAAACTCTGTTTTAACAAAAATAATTTAACAAACTAAGAGAAAGTGGGACAAGAATAAAGAAAAAAACTGTTCCTGGTAAGCTACTGGTAGATATTTTGAACTTTTGAACTATTTTTAAGTAAAAAAGCAAATCCTGACTAAACTGAGCAGAAATTGGCCAGAAAATTGGGCAAGAATAACAAACAAACAAACAAACAAACAAACAAAGAATAAACTGCCAAAGTTCTGTAGTACTGGTAGATGCTAGAATTATTGCTAGAGACAGACGATATTCTCTCACACACATTCTCCCTCAGCGGGAAGGACATGAAGGACGACAGGAAGGACTTGTGGGACGACAAGAAAGATGTGAGGGATGAAAGAAAGGACACAAGAGAAGACAGGAGGGACGTAAGGGACGACAGGAAGGACTTGAGGGATGACAGAAAGGATGTGAGGGACGACAGGAAGGATGTGAGGGAGACAGGAAGGATGTGAGGGACGACAGGAAGGACTTGAGGGATGACAGAAAGAATGTGAAGGACGACAGGAAGGATGTGAGGGACGACAGGAGGGATGTGAGGATGATAAGAAGGATGTGAGGGAGACAGGAAGGACATAAGGACGACAGGAAGGATGTGAGGATGATAAGAAGGATGTGAGGGACGACAGGAAGGATGACAAGAATAACAAACAAACAAACAAACAAACAAAGAATAAACTGCCAAAGTTCTGTAGTACTGGTAGATGCTAGAATTATTTTATTTTTAGTTTAAAAATACAAAAAACTCTCGGGAAATTTGAGAGAAAATGAGGATAAGAAGTAAAAAAATTTTTTTTCTTTTTTTTAAATTTAATAAGGTTCAAGATTCTTTACTTGTCACATACATTACATACATGTGATGTTTTAATGAAGTGAAATGTTTTTCCTTAGTGCCTCGTCCCACAGTGCAACTGTGACACATAATAAAACAGAATATAACAAAAGCCGAATATAAGAAATTAAATAGAAAAATAGAATAGAACAGAATCTATTAGACAGAATATAGATGGTATGTAAAAATACGTAAAGAAAAATGTTTAGCAGCTTGAAAAGAGGAATCTTAGCAGCCTTTTGAGGACGTAGTGTGCAAAAGATGCAAGAGTTTTTGTTAATATATATACTGCCTTGCAAAAGTATTCACCCCCTTGGTGTTTTTCCTGTCTTTTTGCATTACAACATGGAATGAAAAGGTATTTTTTATTCGGATTTCATGTAATGGACCTAATAAAATTGTTCAAATTGTTGAAGTGGAATGAAAAAAAAATGCCCTGTTTAAAAAAATGTAAAAACTGAAAAGTTGTGAGTGCATATGTATTCACCCCCTTTGCTATGAAACCCCTAAATAAGACCTGGTCCAAACAATTAACTTCAGAAGTTATATAATTAGTTGATTAAAGTCCATCTGTGTGCAATCAAAGTGTCACATGATCTGTCACATGATGTCAATATAATATAACACCCGTTCTGAAAGGCCCCTGAGTCCACAACACCACTAAGCAAGCAACATGAACACCAACGAGCTCTCCAACAGGTCAGGGACGAAGTTGTGGGGAAATATACAGTAGATCAGCGTTGGGTTAAATGAATACGGCAGGAGATGGGAGTATCTGTCCAAACGTCCACTTTAAGCTGTACATTCCACAGAGCGGGGCTTTACGGAAGAGTGGCCAGAAAAAAGCCATTGCTCAAAGAAAAAATTAAGAAAATAACTTTTAAAGTTCGCCAAACAGCATGTGGCAGATTCCCCAAACACATGGAAGAAGGTTCTCTGGTCAGATGAGACTAAAATGCAGCTTTTTTGGCCATTATGGGAAACACTACATATGGCACCATTCCTAAAGTGAAGCACGGTGGTGGCAGCATCAAGCTGTGGGGATGCTTTTATTGGCAGGGACTGGAAAACTGGTCAGGGTTGAAGGAACGATGGATGGCACTAAATACAGGGCAATTCTTGAGGTAAACCTGTTTTAGTCTGCCAGAGATTTGAGATTACACTGGAGTGGTTTAAAGGGAAACATTTAAATTTTTTAGATTGGCCTAGTCAAAGCCCAGACCTCAATCCAATTGAGAATCTGTGGCATGGCTTGAAGATTGAAGACTGTACACCAACATCTGACATCTAAGTTGAAGGAGCTGGAGCAGTTTTGCCATGAAGAATGGGCAAAAATCCCAGAATGGGCTGGATGTGCTAAGCTAATAGAGACATACTGCCAAGAGACTTGCAGCTGTAATTAGAGCAAAAGTTGGCTCTACAAATTATTGACTCTTAATTATTGTTTGTGTCACAATAAAAAATATTTTGCACCTTCGAAATGGTAGGCATGTTGTGTAAATCAAATGGTACAAACCCCCAAATAAATCAATTTTACTTCCAGGTTGTAATGCAACAAAACAGGAAAAAGACCAAGGGGGTGAATACTTTTGCAAGGCACTGTATATAGTTCTTGTTCAGTTCAGTTTTTATTTTAATGATTGGTGTGTGTGTGTGTGTTGGGCGGTGTGTTCAGGTTAAAGTCCCATCTTTAGTGTTGAACAGGAGAGAAGTGTTCAGTCGGACGATGCTATTTTAATTTACACCACAGCTCCTGAAAGTGTGAAGGCGTTACGAGGTGAATCGCCTCCACACGCCGCCAGCTGACAGATTGAGTGAATCTATTAACCAAATAAAACCCTGTCAGCACCTCGACAGGCAGCAGCACGACGCGGGAGAAATGAGAGGATAAGCGTCTCCCCGTCTGCTTCCCCCTCACCCAGGCCTGCACTCGCCGCTCGCTAACAAGGCGCCAAATGAAGCCAAATTGATGCGAATAAAACATGGACTGTGGATGGCGGAGCATCCCGGTGCTGTGCCCTTGAGAAAGTGACAGGCACATCGGGCTTCGTCCTAAATCAATTCACGTGAAGCGTCGCCTCCTCGTCTGTTTTCTACATCGCTGAAATCTCTCACCTGGAACTGAATTTATAACCGACCGTAAATAACGTGTGAGAATAGCAACACGGCGATAAGAGGAATTCCATTAGATCCTCGAACGATTGTTGATTATGTCTTTCCTGCTGATGTGTCTCCGTGTAAGTCATTTACTTTTGTAAAAGAAAAAAAAAAAAAACAGTAAAATTTACTTGATAAAATCTCAGAGATGATTTGTGGAACATACAGGCAGATCCAAAAGTCCACTTTATTTCTATAAATATTTTTTTATTTAATCTGATATTAAAAACAAATACAGGTTTGGTCCAGTTGTATTTCTTAAACAAGACTCCAAAAAACTGTACATATCTGGGTCTGAACTCACACACTTCTGTTTAATTCAATGTTCTAATATCCAATACTGCACAGCGACATTTTCGAACACCTATCCTAGACAGCGTGTAATATGTTCATAATGGAAAATTACAAACGAATGCAAAGCATTATTAATCGCTGGATGACGAACCAGCGTTTTCTGAACAAATCAGCAAACCAGATGTGCGAAGATTTCATGTGAGCTGATTCTGATTCAGATTCAGATCGCGTTCTCAGCTATTACTTTCTTTGCTGAGTCTGAATCAAAATGAAGTTGATTCTCAGAAATACAGTAACAGCAAGTGTGTATAAAAATTAAAAAAGAAAAAAAAAAAACAGAGCGTGCAGAACACGGCGCTGGTGCTGAATAAATGCTCGTATAAGTATATGGATAACTAGTTTAAAACATGTTTTGTGTCACATCCAGAGTTTATTTTCTCTTCTCGTTCAGAACACATGGCATTCCTGCAGCGCTACAGCTCTGTCCTTTGGCTCAGTTTAGCAGCTCAGATCTACAAAAAAAACCCCAAAACACACAGCGTGTCTGATTCGCTTCCTGCAGTCGAGTCGATTCAGAGTCGAATCACTTTCTGACTACAGTTCACTTGGAAGCGTTCTCCTCCTCAGTGTGGTTCTTTAGTCAGGTGAATGCACAGCGATCACACTCGCGCCCGAGAGCGTCTGAGCGAGGTCGTCTCGGTCCGCTTCCGATTGAGCTCTAGCGAGAAAGTGAATCGACTCTTAAATCGACTCACCTGCAGGAAGTGAATCAGACATGCTGTGTGTTTTGTGTGCTGGCTCTTTGCGAAGTCTTGTCGATGTTTATGTGCGATTCTAGGCCTGTGCTTCCTGCTTCCTGTCTTCTGACAGACTTTGATGATTTATGGAATTATGGATTTGCGTAATAAATATAACACTGAGCTTCTGCGTCCTGCCCCTCACGTTGCTGTTAAAAATATTTGTTTATAGATTCATTGACAGATCTGTATCTATACAACAGATGATTTAAGTGGGTGTGAATGAAATATAAAATGTGTATTTTTTATTATTCTCCTATAACAGTTCTAAAAACTGTTGTTATCGAGTGAAAGCCGCATGACAGCTTCCATGGTGCCAGGTTCGACGCGGGCCGTGAGCTGACCTTTTCTGAATGCCAAAACTCATCCAGACATTACGAGAATATGTCAGATATCAGAAAGGACACGACACAAGGCTCATATTTCCTCCATACACACACACACACACATACACACACACACAGGCGGGGGGAACGCACACATTACCCCTGGCCTGGCGGGTCGATCGACCTGGGTAAGGTCTGCTGCTCCGGCTGTTATATCGCAACGACAAAGTGGCAAAAGGCAAAGGTGGATCTGATGATCCGTGTTCGGAATGCCGTGATAAATTCCCAGTATAATAATCGTCCAACCCAATGTGAACATTTTCCTAAATCACTGTGTAAGCTGTATTTTCCGTTTTAAAAAAGGACAGGAATTAAGGAGCAGCACAATCCTCGTCCTTGTCGCTGAGGTGGTATCCTCAAGCCTCACACCTTTTGTACCTTTAGTGTTTATCTTTCACCTGGAAATGTGTATGTAGTGAACATTTAAAAACTATTTAGTGCACATAATTAGACCATTAAAATAAAGCTTAAAGATACTCCACATTAACCTTCCCAGGTAAAAGATACACATGAAAAAATACTGAAGGTTTTGTACAGAGTCTATAATTGGGCAATGATTAAAAAAAAGTTTTTCAATGAATCTATTTTATTTTATTTTAAACTAAAAATACAAAAATAACAAGACCAATATGGAGTAATAATAAATAAATAAATACATTTAAAAAGAAAATGGGATAAGAACCCCAAAACCGTAAAGCGTAAACTCCTCTGTCCTGAAGATGTCAGAAATCTTAAAGTTTAAACAGCTTTACCTCTGACTGTTACAAAGCGCTGACACTGGAGACTCCTTCCATAAAATGATAAATAAACTTCTCCTTACAGAAAACTCCACCATACTGACAACTGCATGGTTTTTTTCATCTGTTTATGTGGAGTGTCTTCTGTACAAGACCCCGTGAATGAGCTGTTGCTACAGAAATGATGTGCAGCTGCACGACTGTCAGAGCTGCTGTTATAGAAAATTAATCAACACCTTCTGACCAATCACAATCCAGGATTCAGCAGTGATGTTTCATTGTAGCTATAACTTTGAGAAAGCAAAGTGAAGTATCGCTGTAATGGGGTTTATCCGTTGGCGGGTGGACGGATAGATGTGTGTGTGTGTGTGTGTGTGTGTGTGGAGGGCTTTTACTTCCTGGCAGGTTTTCTGAGGAGTTATTAAACTGCCGTCTCCACACCTGCCATGTCGCCCCTCTTCCTCCTCCTTGTTTTTTATAACGTGGCCCGAAAACCGAAACGGCGTCTGGTTCATATTTAAGACATCAAATGCTTCGTTTTACACAAGCGGATTTTCATCGTTTCTTAAATATGCTTTCTGAAGTGGAGGCGGACCGGGTGGTGGTGGGGGTGGAGGGGGAGGGGGAGGGGCGGATCGGGGGTGGATTGGGGTATGTAAGGCCGCAGTGAGCTGGTTTTTATTGGAGAAAATAATGGGCCATTGAGGGAACCGATTTAATGGGCAACATAATAGGCAATGTAGTAACACATCTGCTTTGGAAAGTCGTTTCCTTCTTTTTTCTGTTTTTTTTTTTTTTTCAGAGCTTTCATTCTCCTCTTTCTTTAATCAGCTCGGAGCTCTGCCATCGCTGCTCGCAACACGCCGCCGGTCCACGCTTACGTTTTAGACATCTCCTCCATGAGAAACACTAATGATCATTGTGTAATATGGAGCACGACGAGAGACATCAACAGGCAAGGACGGCAGCCAGCGAGCGCCGGTGCGCGCGCGTGTGTGTATGTATGTGTGTGTATGTGTGTGTGTGTGCATATTACACGCTAAATCCCACCACGCTCACTGCCTCATATTAAAATCCTCGCTTGCGTGTTTCAGATGACAGGACAAATAAGGTTCAGGAGGTAAATGTGGAAAAAAAAAACACACTCAAGATTTTTTCTGTCCAATCAACAAGCTCATTTGTGTTGACTTCCTCTCATTGTCTAATCAGAATCCGACGTAGCGAGCGATCAGACACACACATCGGGGCTAATGAATTATTTTGTGAAGTCTCACATGAACAGCAGTCAGTGCGCAGAGGCAATGATTTTTATTTAAAACTGTTTTGTTTCACAATATAAACGGTTTTTACACACATTCATTTCACACACACACACACACACACAGACCCTCAGACTCAGTGATGAGAGACACTCTGATGTCTCCCAGCTATAAACGTCTCTATAAAGTTGAAGGATGGACGTGTGACTGATAAAGCCACAGCGCTCATCACATCCGAGCCCCGGAGAAGCGTCTAAACCCAGATCCGCCTGTAACGAAGGACACGCAGCGGAGTGGACAAGATCGTCAGGCCACGCAGGATTAACTACAGACCTGCGGCACTTACAGTTAAAGATACAGTCAGGGTTTTTGTGTGTATATATGCATGTATATATATATATATCCTAACATTAATGATCTGTAAATCAGACTGCAGCTCCACAGCTAAGGGTGTGACTGTAGTATAAAAACTTTTCATAAGGACCTCAGTGATGCTGAATTCTCTCTGACAGTAGTGCAGCTACAAATCAACGGTTTATATTAATTCCCTCATTCTATGACTTTATCGTTTCTATAGTAACAGCTCATTCACAGGGACTCGTACAGCAGACAAGCCTCTGTAAGGAAATATTTATTCATCATTCATGGAAGGAGTCTCCAGTGTCAGCGCTTTGTAAGAGTCAGAAGTAAAGCTTGATATATTGGGTGAAAAGAAAGATTTTGTGTTGTTTATTTGTTATTTTTCAAACTTACACTTTAAGGCCTATTTGAAACGATTGTGTGATTTAATTCTTCTTTTTTTTTTTTAAATTGCTCTCCTGGAAAACAACCCTTGGACTTTTTTTAAGGAGAAAAAAATTTGTGCTGAAGATTCTCGACCCATTCTGAACCATCTCAAATAAATAATATTCATTATAATTATACTACGCTCTATTTCTCTGGACATAAATAAAAGTTGATCTCAAGCAAATAAAAAAAGTTTATTTTTTTAATAAAAATTTCTACACTAATGAAACTGAATTAAACATATAATCTCGCCGCAGAGGAAGTGTGTAATGAGAGCAGTGCGGCAGCAGCACTGTGCACGATGACCTCACTACCACAGCCACAGCGCAAAGCGCACTGTGTCGTAACTCCTTTCTGAACG
Source organism: Pangasius sanitwongsei (assembly GCA_037576675.1). Lineage (NCBI taxonomy): Eukaryota > Metazoa > Chordata > Actinopteri > Siluriformes > Pangasiidae > Pangasius > Pangasius sanitwongsei. The sequence continues at coordinate 1,558,452 of CM075010.1, forward strand.
ACCTCTCAGTGCTGCTCTCACGCCATCTCCCTGAGACTCGTCCTGAAGTTACAGCTCTGTGAATCCCGACACGTCAAATAAACCGAGAGAGAAACAGACAGACGGAGCAGCCTTAAGAGACACCCACGAGACACAAAGACGACTCCGGGTCCACACTGTCTCTGAGTTTACTAATGAGTGTGTGTGTGTGTGTGTGTGTGTGTGCATGCTGGAATCCCAGCTTCTGACATCTCAGTGTGTGATCCGATATCTAAAAGATTCATTTGAAATAGACACTGATTCAAGTTAATACACGATGATTCAGAGACTGATACACACACACACACACACACACACAGACAGACAGACATGTGGTCAGATGGACAGACAAGCAGTCAGAAAGACAGATACACACAGACAGATTGGCAGACAGGTGCACAGACAGACTGACTGAGATATAAAGGCCACGCCTCCTTCACTGAGACTGAGATATAAAGGCCACGCCTCCTTCACTGTGACTGAGATATAAAGGCCACGCCTCCTTCACTGAGACTGACAGATATAAAGGCCACGCCTCCTTCACTGAGACTGAGATATAAAGGCCACGCCTCCTTCACTGTGACTGAGATATAAAGGCCATGTCTCTTATGTCGCTTCTTCTGAGTCACTTCTAATATACGATCAACGTGTCATGACCACAACCATGTGCCATGCTTATAGAGCACACACACGCACACACACACATACACACACACACACACACACAAACACACACCACCACCACCACTATGTCTGGGACTGATGAGATCAGATCACGTTACACTTTTACGATGACATAAAAGCAGACACAGCGCACTCTGGCAGTTTGTTTTGACCCGCTAATATCTAACATGGGTTCTGCTACTGTACGCAGGAAGTGACTACTTAATAAACCCGGTGATGGAGCACACAGAGAGCGGAGAACCCGGTTCTGCTCCAGTGCTGTAATGATGGAGATGAAAGAGGGCGAGTGTGTGATTGAACACACCTGTAGGAGAGCCGTTAACTGCTGACTGATGTTCCTACACTGGGTGTGTGAGAAACTGGTGAAGTTTAAACAGATGCAACACACACTCACACACACACACACACACAGGGTCGCGCAGAGACGAGTGTATTTATCTGGCGAGCGCGCTGATGGAGGCACAGTGGTGGATTTTCTCATTTTATTGGCCACCGGGGTAGAACAGGAACACAGTTATTCAGAGGCAGCCAGCGAGACTGAGCCCAACTAAACACACACACACACACACACACAGATAGAGAGAGAGACAGAGAGATAGAGCAAGAGAGACAGATAGAAAAAGACAGAAAGAGAGAAAGAGAGACACAGGCAGATAATAAATGACAGACAGAGAGACACAAAGAGAGAGAGAGAAACAGAAACAGACAGAGACACACAGAGACAAAGATAGACAGAGAAAAAGACTGACAGAGAGAGACACACACAGAAAGACAGACAGAGAGAAAGAGACAGAGAGAGAGAGAGAAACAGAAACAGACAGAGACACATAGAGACAAAGATAGACAGAGAAAAAGACTGACAGAGAGAGAGACACACAGAAAGACAGACAGAGAGAGAGAGAGACAGAAAGAGAGACACACACACAGAGAAAGAGAGACAGAAGGAAAGACAGACAGAGAGAGACACCCACACAGAGAAAGACAGAAAGAGAGAGAGAAACACACAAAGAGAGAGAGAAATAGAGAGATAGACAGAAAGACACAGAGACAAAAAGTAAAAGAGAGACTACAGACTACATGGGCATCATGTAAATAATTTGATTTGTGTTCAAAGCTACGATTCGATCCGGTGCAAATCTTTGAACCGCAATCTGTTTGTGCAAAAAGGAAAAGAAAAAAACCCTCACCTGTTCTACTGAAGTGCATTTTATTATTATATTTCCTCAAGTTCAAACAGGAACACACACACACACACACACACACCACTCAGTACAAGTTGAGCAGCCAGGATTATTTACGGAACGTTTTTCCCGCAGGGTCTCATGGCCCCGAGAGCTAAATGTGGCGAGTGAGTCGGGATTTTTCATGACGGAGAAAAAACACAAACACACCTTTATAAATGACGAGCATCTGACCTCGTTTAATACGTCCTGTACATCCACCTGCTGTGGGCCACCCAGTCTCACACACACACTCACACACACACACACACACACACACACACTGGTCTTACTATTCTTCTGAGGACTCTAAATCAAACCCTAACTTCAAAACCAAAAGGAAAATTTCAGCTTTTTAATTTTTTTTATTAAATAAAAATAGTTTTTGTAAAAGAAAAAAAATGTCCCCACAGAGTCACAAATGTCCAGTATTACAAAATATAAATCCACAAACATTAACTAACTTTTCCCCAAAAGTCCCAAAATGATTTTCACTCATAATTTTTAATGTTGCTTTTTTTTTTAAAAAACTTTTTTTCCCTGTTGATTTACAGCACAAAGATACAAATATCCCAAAGCTGTGTAAACTTCATCTTTTTTTACTTTTTATTTTTATTTATTAGTTTTTTAAATCAGATAATTGTCATTATCACTCTGTTATCACGATTATTGATCGACTTTTTTTTTCTCTTTCTTCTGATTTAGAAATATTAAGTTTTTGGAATAAATCATGGATTTAACCTTCTTGTTCTTTTCTTTACCTAAAAAGTAACACAGTTTTTTGCACCTTCAGTAATTTACGTGATATGAACCCATAATCTGTCAGATATTCCTAACCGTGTAGGAACAATTTGGTCCTTGCTTAGATATAAAAACATGGCCACCACACACACTCACTCACACACACACACACACGAGCTCCTGCGGTACAGAAAAACATGACTTCATCCCTAACCGGCATCTGTTTCGGACGATGTTCGTTCCCGTGGCGCTGAGCTTCGACGGGAATCTCAGAGCAAATAAACTATCTGGCGGAAAAAAATCATCATTAACGAAGAAACGTTTAAACACGAGCTGCACCTTGTCGAACAAACCTACATCACAATCCGTCGTCGTGGGAACCGTGACTGGCACGAGTCCGCTGAATTTTTTGCCGCTTAACCGCTCCTGTCGTGTAATAAATACGAGCCGAGACGCGCCACACAACAGGAGACGATTTAAAACCCTTTCACAGCGGCCGGCCCACCGCTACACCGAGCGCAACGACACGTCAGCTTCCTTCACCTCATTAACCAGCTAAAGGTTAATTAGACAGCTAACGAGCGCAGACCCAGGGAGCGCTGCCATGCTAAAGGCTAAACGTTGCTATGAGGGAAGTGAGGGTGCCAAAAATTTCCCACCTCAAAAGGCTTTGGAAGAAAGTTCAAGCTAGTCACGTCCAACTCTGTGGAGTTCTCCAGGTCGCTAACACGGTGTCATGTCATAAACAACAGAACACAGTCTGTGTTTTACTTTTTAAAGAATGTAGCTGATTAGGTTCAGTTTTATTAAACAGTAGCAAACATTAGCATAGCATAGCATGCTAGTCAGAGTCACACGCTAGTCATAACGGCTAACGTCTCATCGTTTGGTTACTGAATTTATTTATGGAAAATTTAAGTTTTATATTCAAAGAGCAGGAAAAAAAAGATGAATATTTCCTAAAGTTCTACTCCATCACTAGCATAGTGCGATTCTGCCAGCTAGCCAACATGCTAGCTATGGCTAAATTTACCTAAAAGTGATTTTGAACACAAATACTAAATATTTTAGCTAAATACCATTTCAGGGATTCGACAGACACAGCGAGTGTGTGTGTGTGTGTGTACAATAAGTCAATACAGTTAGCATTAGCCGTGTCTTGTTCACTTTAGCGTCCCACATCGATAGCGCGAGTCGATACGGCGTCTCAGTGGCGCTACAGAGGAACAAAGAGCAGCGAGCGAGCGTTTATAGATCTCTCACATCTCTGTTCGATCAGGACGCGGGACACGCCGCTGATTACGGCGCTAGAAGCTAAACATTCAATCCTGCTCTCTTTTAGTCTTCGCTAATATTCCTGCCTTTTTACAGGAATTCCCCGAGTCCACTGCAGAGAGTTCAGTTCAGTTTTATTCGTTTTAATTGCGTTAAAAATGACACGTTTCTCTGTCTGTGATTCTGTTACACTTCAGAATCTCCTCGTGAGAAATACGTGAGGCGTGTTAGAAATAAAGAGAAAGAATGAGAAGGAAAAGAAAGAAAGACAAAAAAGTCAAAGAGAGAGAGAGAGAAAACCAAAGAAATATAGAAAGTAAAGGAGAGCAAGAAAAGATGAATGAGAAAGAAAGAAAGAAATAAAGAAAGAAAAGGAAAAGAAACAATGACAAAAAAGTAAAAGAAAGAGAGAGAGAGAACCAAAGAAATATGGAAAGAAAAGGAAAGGAAGAAAGGATGAATCAGAAAGAAAGAAAGAATGACAAAAACTTGAACAAAAGAAAGAAAGAAAGAAAGAAAGTGCTGTTGCAGTGATTTGTGTAAGAAACTGATGAAATAAACTCGTTTCCTGACAGTCGACTGTTTATCAGGATTATTGTCCTGCGGCTCTGTGTGGATCGGCTCTGTGTGGATCGGCTCTGTGTGGATCGGCGGCTCTGTGTGGATCGGCTCTGTGTGGATCGGCGGCTCTGTGTGGATCGGCGGCTCTG
>CM075010.1:1566428-1576943 GCA_037576675.1 Pangasius sanitwongsei
ACACACTCTGTAACTTTACCACTATCTCACTCTTAAATTATCAGACACTCTGTAACTTTACCACTATCTCACTCTTATATTATCACACACTCTGTAACTTTACCACTATCTCACTCTTATCTCATACACTCTGTAACTTTACCACTATCTCACTCTTAAATTATCACACGCTCTGTGACTTTACCACTATCTCACTCTTAAATTATCAGACACTCTGTAACTTTACCACTATCTCACTCTTAAATTATCTCATACACTCTGTAACTTTACCACTATCTCACTCTTATATTATCTCACACTTCACCACTTTCTCTCCAGTACCACTCAGCAACTCACTCTCTGATTAACAGCATCACTCACTCACTTTATAACTATCACTCAACTATCTCACTCTTCCTAATTCTGTCTATCTTACTCTGTCTATCACTCTCGCTTTTTTCACTCTCTCACTGTCATTAATTTGTGACAAACTGAATTCTGAGATATTTCTCATTTCTGAAGCCAGCCGCTGATTGAATGGTGATTAGTTGTGTGTGTGGATGAACTTTACAATGGCACACTGAAACAGTTCCCTGATCTCCGGTTGACCCTGCGGGGCCCGAGGCTGCTGTTTTTATTTGTCTCTGGACCCCAATAAACACATAAAAGCTTCAGGGCAGTGCGGCGGAGCTTTAACAAGAGCTCACACACTGGGAGAGAGAGAGAGAGAGAGGCCATTCTAATCCACTTCACCATCAGCACCTCAACACATACACACTCATACGCACACACACACACACACACACACTCACACACCCACATACACACTCACACAACTCAAACACTTATACACACTCAGACACATACACACACACACAGACACACACCTCATAAACACTTATACACACTCAGACACACACACACACACACACAAACACTCATACACACTCACACAAACACACACACACCACATACACACTCATACACATACACATCCACACTCATACACAGTCACACACATTCATAGAGTCTCGGAGAGAGTGGCCATGCTAATCCACTTCACCACCAGCACCTCCACACACACACACACCACATACACACTCACGCTCACTCACACACCCCACATACACACTTATATAGAGTGATACACAGTCACACACACTCGTAGAGTGTCAGAGCGAGAGAGGGAGAGCGGCCATGCTTATTCACATCGCCATCAGCGTATTCATACAAACTCTACGCAACACATACGTTTACACGACTTAAAGTTACAGCTTTACCTCTGACTGTTACAAAGCTCTGACACTGGAGACTCCTTCCATAAATGTTACATAAACGTCTCCTCACAGAAAACTCCACCACATCAATGATGTGAATGAACTGTTACTATAGAAACAATAATGTATTAATATAGAAACGGGGACATTAATATAAACCTGTGATTTGCAGCTGAACTACTGTCAGGGCTGCTGTTATAGAAAATTCATCAACAGCTTCTGACCAATCAGAGTCCAGAATAACCGACATAACAGCATTCAGTCACGGTCGCTAGTTTTCTTACTTTGGAAAATCCAACCATATCTCATGACAAATTCTTAAAAATTCTAACAAAATGCAAAAGAAATCATACAAGGTGTTAATGCTAAACTGATAACAGTTATATAATTGCAAATATGATGTAAAAATTGTCTTTGTGTGTCATATACTTATGTCTTTAAATCTCCCAGTGTGCGAGAAAGTGTTTAAAAATGCCCGGGATTTGCAAACGTGAAGCAAAAAACTGGAGCTGGTGATGTCCATCATTTCTTTTTTCCACTTCCACTGAAGAGAAGATTCAGGATTTTAAAAAATAAATATTCCAGCTGCATTGCTGTAAAATCTAAAGAGACAACCTGACCCGGTGGAACAGCAGGAAAAAAAAGTGTGTGTTAAGATGTTTCTCCATTGCAGTGTTGCAGTGTGGGTGGTACACATCGTCCGTCTCTGTCCACATTCCATCCTTCCAGAAAAGAAGCCTCCTGAGAAGATGAAAGCTCTTCCACTTAAGCGTGTATTAGCAGAGAAAACTAGCCTCACGACGGGAGGGAAATATCAAATTAGCTTCTTTCACCTCAATGTTCGACGTCTACGTTAAAAAAAATACAAACTTCCTGTAAACGTTTAACAAAAATGAAAAGTTCTGTATAAGAGGAAAAATAGGAGTGTGTGTGTGTGTGTGTGTGTGTAAACACACTCCGTTTACACACAGCAGGGAGGAAAATAACGCAGCTGGATGCGCATGCACGAGCATTGATGAGTAAATATTGATCTCGTCTCTTCAGGAGGTGGCTAAATATTGAAACAGCTCCAGGAAGCCTCGGACTTTAAGGCCAAAGCGTCCATGAGATCGATACTAAGCAGCGCGTGGCTGGTTAACCCTCCTCCTCCTCCTCGTCCTCTGATTTACGCTAGATATGCTACGTAACCATGACGGACCCCCATTATCCGTCTGCCAGCTGTTGCTCCTATACACGTGCTCTCCCTTTGTCCCGAGCGCCCTCAATCAGACCCGTCCAATCAACAAACTCCATAAAGGCTCAGACACCACACAATTTGGCTTACGCACGATCTGGAGGTGGTGATACCATTTATACAGATAATTTACAGCCGAGTCACGTGACCCCACGTATTCAGGCAGATGTGTGGGGTTACAGATAACACATGATCCACAGGAAGGTGAGAAAACAACGTGGACAATGGTGTGTGTCGTTCACTTTCACCAGCGCCGGCAATAAAACCACTACAAAGGGGATTGGGACAGCGATGGTGGCGGCGGTGGCGGTGAGATAAAACACTCCACGGCTTTATCTCGTGTCTTTTACTGTAGTGGGATACAATAACGTGACATTTCTTTTACAGGAATACACACTTTCCATCTGTCCATCTCGGCTGCTAACGCCTCGCTAACACACTTTAATTATTTACATATTTATGAAAATGCATTACACTTTATAACTATATTTATTATAGATTATGACTTGTTAACATTGTTATGATGCGTCATAAGTAGTGCTCATAACATGTTATATCAGCAAGCTCCAGTTGCTATAGTGCATTATGAGGAGATATAACGATGATATAACATGTTATAAGCACCACTGATAATATATTCATTTATCGATTTATAACCAACGCTACAAACTGTAATGGCTTCTCATAACTAACTATAATGATTATTGTTATGAATGCATTATAACATGTTGTGAATGTATTCGTAAGTCATTATACGTATGGCTTTCCTAGAAAGTGTTACCACAACATCTTTAATGAATTCTGAGTAACAGAAGTGCTAGCGTGTAAAATGTACACCGTTGTACTTTTCTTCAAAAACTCACTTACTCAGTAAGTCGCTGCATTAAATTACTCAGCGATGATTTAAAATACATTTCAAACCTCCCACATAACATCATGCACACGTTTGCATCTTTTTTAAAGTTCAAGGTTACCGATATCGTACGCAACCAAAAGGAGTTAACAGTTTTAACAGCAAAGTGGCGCATTTTTTAACTGTAACATCACGCTACAAACACTGTAAGCTTACAAACGTACAAAGGAAAATCTATGCTAAACCATCATACATTCATTTCTCTGTGTGATATACATACATGCTTTAAGGCTAGCTGGGAAAATATTAATTAATTCCAAAAGATGTATTACGTTTATTTGGACTTGATCTTGATTTGGCCTCGACCCTCTCAAGACTCGTTCTCGACTCGATCTCGGTTAGTCTGTGTAACTGTGTAACTGTGACTTCTATGCTATTTTATCTGGTTACTATGATTTAACTATAATTCTGCAATTTACAAAAAAAAGATAACGTCTTTATGAGCCCTGCGTTGATTGAAATTCGTCCTTACGAGCATGGAAAGTGTCTTTCCTGTCTCAGTTTGTGCAGTCGGGGAGCCTCTGCAGCATGACGCTGGTGTTACAGGTGTTACAATTAAACCGCAGGGAAAATACCATCTTTAGAAAACTCAACCCAGTTACCTGAACACATTCACCCCTGTGAAATATCTGGAACACTCCACAAACGTGTTCAACAGGAAGTAGCGCTGTCCGATATTTCACTGATAATGTGATATTGACTAAAGAATTCACTGTTATCCAAATTGTAGATTCAAAGTAAATTAATAGTTCAGAAAAATTCATTTTAAGTAAATCATTAGAATGTCCTGAATGTCCTCATTAGCGTGGACGCTAGTTAACCACATTTTGTGTATTTGATAACTCTATGCTAATACGCTGTGCTCCTTTAAGAGCAAAAGGGAGCAGACACTTTGTAAGAAAGGTGATTGTTCTGTGAGATGGGTTAACATGGTTTGAATGGTTAAATTCATTTAATGTTAAAAAAAAAAAAAAGTTAAATTTTAAGAGTAAAAGAGCTGAATGTCACTGCAATCGTCGAATCAGCCAGAAAGAGGTGAAACAGACAGCAGACAGTAGAAAGTAGAAAGTGCGCTGTCTGGCTTTGTCCACGCTCTGTCTCGCATTTTTATCAGGTCTCGACCCAAACGTTTAAAATACCTCCCGAAGGGAAATAAACACGATTCGGCCCAGTGAAGACATCTGCCCTCTCAGAAAAGGGATGAAAAAACAGGATGTGTTTAAACAGCTGTTGGGTTACTCTCTTCTTTTTTTGAACGTTGTGAGAGACGAGCGCTGAAATAACATGGTGGTTGGAGATGTGGCCTGGAGGTCAGACATAAAACAAATGATAATAATCAGTTTCCTGATACGGCGAGGAAATGCACGAAGATGTGCACGAGGTCATGGAGGTCGGAGATCAGAAACAGAAAAGCTAAAATTATCCGGTGTCTGGGTGGGAGGGATGATGTCACTGCATCACTCTCCCCTCTGTCAATCAAAAACGACAGCCAATCACGTGAGCTGATGTATGCGGAAGAGGGCTGACAGCGAAGAGTTTAGCCGCCCTGTGACCTAGCATGAGCAGCAGTTCAAAGTCTCAGTGGAAGCACATACTAAACCTCATGCTTCTCGGCTTGTAGCTGTCACGCAAAAGGGGAGAGGTAGCGAATAAGTGGGAATTACAGGACATCACCCCTTCCCACCAGTTGAAATCACACTCTCTTAGACTTTACCGTGACCTCTGAGCTCAATTTCCTCTTTTCTTACTCTTTCATGGTTTACAAGTGCTTCCCAAAATCCTAACGGATGCCTTGTTGATTCCTCAAGCCTACCTCCGTCAGCCCCTGTCCCGGAAATTGATCCGAGTATTAGATCGGATATACAGTTAACACAGCTGGGAAACATCATCGATAATTAACTAATAAAGTCACTAAGTTTCTTGTCCCTGCTACCTCAGAGGGAGGAGCTGAGAAGTGAAAAGGTGAAGCAAAGAACGAGGAGGTGCGATTCAAATAAATGAGAAGTACCCCCTCACAAGTTCAGCTACTCATTGCGAAGTCTTGCCAGTCTCCTAGCTGTATTGATTGTTCCCTGTTTCTTGTATTTCATACCCGATCTTGTTTTTAACTGCTGCCTTCTCTATCATTCTGGACATCGGACTATGTTTTGGAATTGTATATAAAGAGTTTCCATAAAGACCTCAGCAGGGTTGTGTGAGGGTTGTGTGAGGGTTGCCTTCACGACATCACAAACTTGCATACTCGTTGCTGTTTCGTATCGGTAGTCGCATATTAATGCTCCAATCACAGGCTTCGTCATGTAGTATATTCAGCCGTGGAGTTCGCCCAGCTGCACTACGTGGTTGTCATGGTGAGCGAAACCTCCGCACGATGTCCGTTTGCACCGTAATTACATCATAACGTTTGTATAAGGCAGCCGAACGTCTTCTCACATTGAAGTATGCTGAGACCTTTAGGCAGCTTCAGGAGTCTGGTGTAATGGGGATAAAAGTGTAACTTGAGATTAATTAAACCACATTCTGACTAATTTCTTTTGTTGCGTTTTCATTTACATTTTTGATTTATGGTTAGTGAATTGTCCAGTCAGTTTTAATTTGTGGTCTTGTTTTTAATCCAGTTGCTTCGCTTTTTCATCTCGTTTCTTTTGTTTCAGGAATTTTAGGGCCGTCGTAGTTTAACGCGTTAACATCCTCTAATAGACTGTAGCAAACTACTTGTGTATGCTGTTGTACTTGTTGTCGCTAAAAAAATGTAGTATAGACAATAAAAAGTATATTAATTTACCTGTTTTGATCTACCTGCACATCCTGTTGCATTAATTCATGCTAGGTGCTACGTGGGATACCACCAGGATATAGCCATTTGGGCAATGTGAGATGAACGAATCGCTGCTATGTGAAGGCAGGGTAAGAATTATTAGCCAGTTCCAGTGAGAAGTGACTAAAAGTGACTGTGTAGTAGTGTAGTTTCTTGAAACACATCAATCACTGCTAGCAATCAGAGCTGTAATAAGGATAAAAAGTTTAGTGAGGACCATGTTGCAGAAATGTGTCATAGTTAATACATCACAGTGCTGAATATGTACATCCGTCTCTGTTACGTTACACTTCCAGTCTTCCATAAACTGCTCTGACTCCATTCAGACCGTTTAATCCTACTGGTTTACAAAATACTTCTGAGCTACGTGTTAATTTCTGAATTATGTTCCATGATACTGTGACATCAATACAATAATTAATAATGAACTTTATTGTGCTCTTACTCATTAAACATTATTAATGAGTAATGTTACAGAACACAACTTAAAATTGGACTAAAATTAAGTGTTTATTTATAGCCAAGCCTGACTAGCTAATGTTACTGCCGCTAGCAGGCTGATTTGACTAGCAATATCAATAATCAATAGTCTAAATAATAATAATAAAAAAATTGAGGTTTGAGATTTGTTAACTGGAGTTACAGTTAAAAAAAGAAACATTCTGATACTACAGCAGTCCTTTGGTCAGTATCCTCATAGCTAGTTACGGCCATGTTAGCATAGTTAGCATCATTAGCATAACAGTTTTGCTAACTGATCCTGACTAGCTTTACTTTATAGTGAAGTAATAGTAAGACTTATCAGTAGTAGTAAGATTTCAGGGTGAAGTATAGCGCAGTGAAGGGAAGGGACTGTCACTCAGATGGGCGTAGGTGTACAGCTGCGTAGGCTAACGGAGGCAAAACAATTCAAACTTTTCTCTCCGAACGCTTCACTTCTGAAGCCTTAATGTGTGGGTTTCTCTCCCGTATCCGTGTCAGTCATTATTATTTTTCGCATTGACATGCATATCTAATCCATCGCTCTCCTCATCCAGCCCTCACAGCGCGCCGCTTTCATGTGGAACGCAGCCGAAACTTTTTTCCCTCCGCGCTCGCCAGAGAATCCGTCTCTCTCTTTCCCGCCCAAACACTCGGCGCAGCCAATTACAGAGCGAAATGACGAGCGTTTCCGCGTTTGCCTGACAGTCCCTCCCACTCGTTTTTCAACAAAATCAAAATGGATGGAAGGCGCGGGGGCGATGTGTTGAGCTGAAGGTGTAAAGCGCGGCCTCTCCTGCTCGTTAGCATTGACGTGTTGTCTCGGGGCTGATTTGCGCGTCTCCCACGTTTTCCTGATGATTCATGATTCTGAGCTCATATGATCATTACATGTACTGTACAATGACATATCGTAATGATATGTCATAATGATATATAATAATACGGCTTGTCTACGTTTGCCTTTTGACTTCGCAGGGATTAAAGAAGAAAGGATGACTTCATAAAACAATCGTAGTGCATGCTAACGCTTACAAGACCCGAATTAAACACACATGTGTACAAAACTGTTATTGAACCCCGAAAACTGGATGCGGTTCTGTTCTCTACGGGGCCATTTCTTTAGCACTCATTCCACAAAAAAGGCCCCCGAAATTATTTTCATACACTGAAATATGTGCAGAATTTTTTTTTTAATTATGAACCTGCTGTTGACATGAAAGGAGCAGGATTTTCTGTTTCTTAATCATAAACCACAAGACAGCAGACGCTATGAGCTTCGTCTTTCACTAATCGCAATGTCGGGTTTTGTGAAAAGTCATCCAAAGGTCACGTTGTTCTAATTGTCTGATATATTAAGCTGCATTTGTGTTTGTTTTAGTCAGCTATTCGTTAGACATTAGTTACTGAGCAACAGATTATTAACTGACAGATAGTACTCCCGTAGATGTGTGTAATAAAACACTCAGGAAAATCATCACGGCAGGGTGGTGTGATGAAGACGACTGTCCTGTCACAGCACTTCATTCCTCTTACACCACAGCACTTGGCCAACAATTACAGCTTTCTATTTATTACAAAAAAAAAAGACACATCATTTTTATCCATTTGTAGTTATGGTTTGTCATGTTTCAGAAAAAACCCCACAAAGCGTAAACTCCTCTGTCCTGAAGATGTCGTAAAACTTAAAGTCACAGCTTTACCTCTGACTGTTACAAAGCTCTGACACTGGAGACTCCTTCCATAAATGTTAAACAAGCACATTTCTCCTTACAGAAAACTCCACCATGTCAATTATTCAATTCCACACATTTTTTAATCCGTTTATTGTTAGTGGAGCATTTGCTGTGCACGTCCCTGTGAATGAGCTGTTACTATGGAAACAATAACGTATTACAACGAATGCATTAATATAAACCTGCGCTACTGTCAGAGCTGCTGTTATAGAGAATTAATCAGCTTATGTGTACATGTGAGAGTTACAATATCACGGACTTACATCCCTCCTTTTGCTCCTCGGGGCTACACGAGGCCTCGGCGTCCACCAGCAGCCCTGACACGCTGAACCTCTTTTTCCCAGAATCCTCAGCTCCTTTAAGGGCACCGGGAGACCCGGAGGGCAGTTGGTTGACCCCGAATTCGAACTCCTTCCCTTCAGTGACTGTGTAGCGCAGACGAGGCGACATGTCCGGCTCCGGGCCTCCCTTAAGCCTCTTGGTGGGCAGGAAGGCGGAATGATAAATCCCTGCGTCTCTGTCCTCGTTTGGGGAAGAGAACGGCCGGAACGCTCCCACTGCTCCGTGTCCAAGCATGCTCAGTGGAGCCGGCGTGAACTGCGGGTGCAGGTGGAGCAGCGAGGCGGGGAAGTCTCGGGGCGTGAACCCTCCCTGCCTCTGGTACACAGAGGAAAAGGTGTAGGAGCCGCTGGGGAACGGGAGGTGCAGGTCTTTTTCCAGAGAGACCGGAACACCGAACGGACGCGAGGTCTGGCACGGGACGACGGAGGGGTCGCGATCGGACTCAGGCGTCGACGCCAGGACCATGAGGGCAGGAGACGACATGGAGCTCGGCACGTATGAGGAGCTCTCCAACTTGAAAGCAGCACGGTGGAGGTCCATTTCTGCTCTAACAAAAAAATATGTGGAGGAGAGAGAGAGAGAGAGAGAGGGAGAGAGAGAGAGAGAGAGAGAGGCCAGACGCACGTCTACACGTGGATCATCCACTCACACGCATCTGCGGGAAAAAAACAAGTCAGGTTAGTGACAGGATCAAGTTTCCACAGTGTAACACACAACTACACACAGTGTAACACACAACTACACACAGTGTGACAGAAATACACACAACTACACACAGTGTGACAGAAATACACACAACTACACACAGTGTAACACACAACTACACACAGTGTAACACACAACTACACACAGTGTGACAGAAATACACACAACTACACACAGTGTGACAGAAATACACACAACTACACACAGTGTAACACACAACTACACACAGTGTAACACACAACTACACACAGTGTGACAGAAAGACTGAGAGAAAAAAATTGAAGAAAGGATTAGAAAGAAAGAAAGAAAAAATGTTTTAAAAAATAAAAATAAAAACAAAGAAAGAAAAAAATACAAGTAAGAAAAAGTGTGAGAAAGAAAAAATGCAAAAAAGAAAAATAATGAAAATAAAGAAAGAAAGCAAAAAGAATTAGAGAAGTGTGTGTGTAAGGCCAAAAAAGTAAAGACAGAAGAGAGAGAGAGAGAGAGGAAAGTATAAACATTATTATTATTATTATTATTATTATTATTATTATTGAGGTGTTAATAAGCTACATCTATAATGATACAGATAAAGGCCTGATATTAAACCCTTAAATAATAATAATAATAATAAGAAGAAGAAGAAGAAGAAGAAGAAGAAGAAGAAGAATGAGAGTGGAACGCTTCATAATGAGTTTTAAGTTTAGAGCAGGAATGAAGTATGATATTAAATATATTTTTTTTTATAAAGTTTCCGGATAAACAGGAAGTTTCCTGCACTGTGTAAGCAAAATTTTAAAAATATGACGAGTCGCAAATTTTTATCCGGTTAGTTTTACCTCCTGCAGTTTTACTGTTCTACTGTTTTACTGTGCAGTCCACTCGTCCTGCTCTTTTTACTGGTGTGTATATCTCTACTTTATTACTGAGCTACAGTTCCTCCAACAACAGTTCCTCCATCTCATCACACTGCAGTTCCTCCAACAGCTCCATCTCATCACACTACAATTCCTCCAACAGCTCCATCTCATCACACTACAATTCCTCCA
>CM075010.1:1577043-1591075 GCA_037576675.1 Pangasius sanitwongsei
TTCCTCCAACAGCTCCATCTCATCACACTACAATTCCTCCAACAGCTCCATCTCATCACACTACAGTTCCTCCAACATCTCAAAAAAGACAACAAAAAAGAGGTGAAAAAAAGAACGAAGGAGAGAAAGAAATGGAAAAATAAGAATGTGAGAAAATCAGAAAAAAAGAAAGAAAGAAAGATGAAGAGAGAGAGATGTTTTGTAGTGAATGTAAAGAGGGAGGAGAATGGAGTGAAAGTTAACGCGAGTTTTCAGGACGCGGAGAAGACGAGTGTCACAGTCACGAAGAAGAGAAGAGAAGAGAAGAGAAGAGAAGAGAAGATGTTCATCTGCAGGATGAATAGAAGAGAAAGAGGTGAAGAGCTCGTGGACATCCACATGGTCCTGCGCGCGCGCTCACTGAACATTTCTGTTTTATTTGTTTTGTTTTTCAGACGAAATTTGAACTCTGTTATTATTCCGCTTTGCAAAATCCGAAACAACTTCACACACAGCAGTGTCGCGTGCACGCGCCTTATTCAGTGCAAATGACGTAAAAAAAATAAATAAAAATAAAATAAAATAATAATAATAATAAAATAATAATAATAATAATAATAATAAGCACGTGCAAATGTTGAATTATTAAAGCGTTCTTTGCACCACGTGACAGATGAATTAACTTTTTTAAAAAAAGTTTTCTTTTATTCCAGAAATAATTTGAAATGTCTCGTGAATAAAGTGTGTGTGTGTGTGTGTGTCAGAGAGAGAGAATAAAGCAGAGTTTTTAAGCGAGATTACTCACCTCTCTGAGCGCGCGGACAAACGGAGCGGAGAATAAAGCGCGCGACTCGATCAACGCGGCGTTATTACCGCACTGAACTCATACACACACACACACACATACGCGCGCGCGCGCGCGCCCGCGCACACACACACATGCACACATATAGACACGCGCGGAGAAACGTAGAGTTGCATAAAGAAAACACGGAGCGCGTGCAAGCGTCCGGAACACACACCGAGCTCCAACTGTACTGAGGCACGAGCTCCCTCTCTGACACGCGCACACACACACATTCTTTCTCTCTCTCGCTCTCTCTCACACACACACACACACACACACACTCTCTCTCACTCTCTCTCTCTTTCACACACACACGCACACACTCTCTCTCTCACACACACTCTCTCTTTCACACACACACGCACACACTCTCTCTCTCTCACACACTCTCTCTTTCACACACACACGCACACACTCTCTCTCTCTCTCACACACTCTCTCTTTCACACACACGCACACACACTCTCTCTGTCTCACACACACACTCTCTCTGTCTCTCTCTCTCTCTCTGTCTCTCTCTTTCACACACACTCTCTCTCTCTCTCTCTCTCACACACTCTCTCTCTTTCACACACACGCACACACACTCTCTCTCTCTCACTCTCTCTTTCACACACACGCACACACTCTCTCTCTCTCTCTCTCTCTCTCTCACACACACACACACACATAAATAATAACAATTACAACAATAACAATTAAAAATCCAGTATTAATATTAATAATAAAAAATGATGACCACAAAAACAACCTTAACAATAATAAGATAATGACGATTTTAACACTACTAATAACAAAAACATAAATATAACAACAATGACAACAATATTGCCAACTTAATATTATTAAATAATATTAATAATAATAACAATGACAACAACAACAATAAGACAGTAATGACAAACAAACAAACAAAAATAATAATAATTACAACAATAATAATAACACGACAGAAGCAACAATTATGACAATAATAATAAGCACAAAATAATTCTAACAAAAATAATAAGAATAATGACATAAATAAATATAATTCTGACAATAATGGCAATAAAAAAGAAAATTAATTACAACAAATACAGCAAAATATAAATAATAATAATTGTATTATTAACTATTATTAAATATTGCTATGACATTATGACAACAACAACAACAACAATAATAATAATAATAAAAATAATAATAATAATAATTTATTAGCACTTTAGTGTTCAGGTTGCCAAACTGAGTGCTTTTCTTTAGCTATTGATTTATTTGTACCACATATGAGGGTGAAATATGACGCTATTAATTAATTAATCAATTAGTTAGTTAGTTAGTTAGTTAGTTAATTAATTAACATCATCATCCCTTTAAAATACACAAAAAAATATTTCTGAGGGGATGCCTCTTAATCAGAGACATGGCTTATCTTGAGGAATGAATTGTTTTCTGGATGAAATGATGAATGAAGTTAAAGTTTCTCTGTAGGCGTAGAAGATGAGCACGTTTTCTTTACAGCAGAGTGAATTAACACAAACCCTGGCGTTGTTTTATTAATCCGGCAAATCACCTACACCCCACACACACATTACGACTTCATCATCTCAATTTACCATCATTTAGTATCATAGTATGATATTTAAAAAAAATAATAATAACAATATGTAAAGTAACAGGATGTGCTGGATCAAGTGCTATTCTATATGCTGCTGATTAATGAGTGTGGAAACTGTTCTGTTAAATTAAACCAGTGATTAATGAGATAATTTTTCATGCAGTAAGATATTAGTGATATGCGAGACTCGTTTATACATCATCATATTAGTCTTTTTATCTTTCATATTTAAGCTTTTTTCTTTTATTTTTATGTTACATCATATTTCCTTTGACAGGAAAGGAAAAAAACAATTTCCTTCTTCAGTCCGTATTTTCTATCCCTGATTTTTTTTTTAAAGGTGAGTGTTTGTGTTTAAAAGCAGTGGTCTAGACGCTACTGAAAAACTCCATCACCGACACTTTTACTCAAGAACAATCTGGCAACCCCAGAGGTGTGAACTACACACATGTGATTTTTATAATCTGAATCTGGAGCTCAGAAAATCCACTTCAGCAGCTGCGTAACTCGACTCTGAATACCAGGAACTTTCCCCACGGAAATACTGACTTAACATTTGAACTCAAGTTTCTGGCTCTGAGTTGCTCACGTATTTTGTGACTGTCTAATTATAACAAATCTGTGTGACAATATTTCATTTTTATTTAATTTCCTTTTATTTAATCTTTCACACACACACACACAAACACACACACACACTGTTGAGTGATAAAAATGAAAGCTACTCTCTCATCAAGAAGAAGAAGTTTAGCTCGAGTAAATTAAATCATAGTTTAATAGAGGTCTCGTATTATGATCCCTGAGATTGTTAACAGAATGTATTAACTCTCTCACTCCATTGTCTCTCTCTCTCTCTCTCTCACACACACACACACAGAGTTTTCCGAACACTGGAAGGCAAAGTGTGGAATATTGAGTCGTATCCTGCGCTTTACAAATTCATTTCCAAAAAAAAAAGGGAATCAAATCAGTTGAGTTAATTCTGCACAGCAATTAGTTATAATTGGAGTTTGATTGCTGATAAATGTATTTATTTTTGTTTTTTGTGAGGAAGGGAAGATGGGAGTCAGACTTTTTTTAGGGGACAGATTTTTAAACAATAGAATTACTGCCTTTCAAACATTCGTGCCGTCCATCGCTACTCCGAAATTCCAAAAGCTAGTTTGAGAACCTCTGAGCTAGCTAGTCTCTGGTTGTCTCCAAAGCCCCTCCCACCACTCCAAGAGAGAGCGACACACACTTTTTTTTTTCACCAACCGTGCAGATCAGTGTACCTTTTCTAAAAATGCTTAATGAGACCGATAGGACAGTTTGCTACCTTCCGTGGGTTCTACCAAATTGCACCTCAACGGCTTGAACTTTAACCCTTGCATGACCATATTGTCTGGAGCTCAGTAGCACTTGAGAGAAAAGAAAACAGACTTTTTTATTTGCTACTGAAATCCTCACAGTTAACCATCGAACCGTCTGTCTTTTGTCCAAGCCACTGAAAGAACTCCATACTCCATCTTTTCCCTTCTCTTCCTGCGTCTTCATACATTTCGCCTTTAGGATAAAGAGGCGAGAGACGGGAGGCGTGTGACGTCCCTCCACAATTACTGAGTTATGCGAATATTAAAACGTCTGGCTGCATTGGCCTGATTGCTATTTTAACCTTTGACTGCACGAACAAAGTGAAAAAAAAAAAGAAAGGAGGGGAATCTAATTCTGGCAGGATCTTCTGTAATGAGGTAGGTGTGTGTGTGTGTGTGTGTAATGTATGCAGGAGTTTTATTGCGTCGTGGTTGAAAGAGTTCAGGCCCACGGCTCTTCCCGCGCAGAAAATAATCACAGGGCGAGCACCGTTTAGTGCCGTGCCTGAGGACAGAGCTCTTAAATCAAACAGTGTGAGTTTTTATCACATTAAAATCGCCCTCAGGTGCTCCGGTTCAGAGCGAGGAGGACAAACGTCGCCACAGTGCTGTTAATGTACGTGTAGATTTTCCTCACCGTGGTTCAGACGTGCCTTTACCTCGCCGTACACAAACGACCGGCACTTCAGAGAGCCACAACAGAGTGCGTTAGGAAAATATATGATGTCAAGCCACCTTTATTTATATAGCTGTGCCAGACCAAGTGCTGTACAGCTACAATCCAAACAGCAGTGAAATAAAATAGAAATAAAATGAAATAAAACAATAAAAGCATTAAAAGATAAAACCAGATGAAGAGATAGGACAAAACAAGACTCGATATTTAAAAAAAAAAAAACACCTGGGAGAATAAATCCTTTTTTTTTTTTTTTAAATTAGATTGAAAAATGTCTACTATTAGGGACGACTTTATTTATTTCTTTTTAAAAAAAGGGGTTATGCTTTTCCACAATCTTGCAGCTGTGACAGGAAAGTCCTTTAAACATCACTGGCATCTGCAGAATAGTTAAAAGTAGCTGGTTAGAAGATCTTAAATCTCTGAAGGTAAAATGAAAGCGCATTAGAACATGTAAAATCTCCACACACACGACTCGGGAATCTGTCCCGGGAATACTGGGTGTGAGGTGGGACTATACCCTGGATGGAGCACCGGATCATCGCAAGGCACCATGTGCACACACATCCACACCTAGGGGCAGTACTGTCTTAGCCAATCCACCTACTGACATGTTTCTGGGAGGTGGGAGAAAACTGGAGAACCTGGAGGAAACCCATGCGTACACGGGGAGAACACGGGAAGCTCCACACAGACAGTGAGCCGAACTCAGGAACAACCCGAAACCCTGAGTTTTTAATGTTTCCATTTACATTACATGCAGAAGGCAATACAATGAAACTGAAAGTTTTACTTCACAGAACAAATCAGTTTTTGAGCAAAGTGGGCATTATTAGAAAAAAAAAAGAAATATTTTCGACACGTTTTCATCAAGAACATTATTTTTATCATGTTAAACAGAAGGGACAGAATTTGCAAGTCACACTTCTCATCATTCTTCTCAAATGAAGCCACTGATGATGTTAATATTGACAAAATGTAGTTTCCATTTGACTTGGAAAAGTGACTTGGCCTTGGATAGAGATCAACTGATGATGTGTGAAATTTGTTAAACTGTCTTTCACAACATTATACAAAAGCGCTAGAACCTTTTTTTTTTTTTTTTTTTGCATGAAACTACAGTAGCAAGAGTACATTTCGATTTTTCGTATATTTTGAAATCAGGGCCGAATTCAACCAGTGAGGTTCGGATGAGTTCGACCTTATCGTGCTAAGGGGATATGTAATCTAGATAAAGCACTAAGTGTGGCACGTCAATCATTTGTTCTCTGGGTTTGAGTGTGCAGCAGCATGTGAAGCAAATATAATCTGTGAAAAAGCGGGAAAAGACGACAGTCCTGAAGTTCTCAAGCAACTCTGGAAAAGTTACAGTGGCCTAAAACGGGAAAAAAAACATATTCTACAATTCAACGGCGGTGAAAATAAAACCTGTGCCGTTCTCTCTATGGATGCTTTCCTCTCGACTCTCTCTCCCTCACTCCCTCTCTCACTCACTCACTCTGCCTCTCTCTCCTCCTTAAGCAACCCTAACCTTCCCATACTCCACTTCCCCAATTAACCGTCCCAGTCCATGTCCGTGGACTCATCGAGGCAGACCCGAGTGCGTGAAAGCCCCCCAATCCCCTGCTCCGTTTCCCGTCTCCCAATCAGCTCTGGGGTAATAGCAGCCGGGGTCCGGTGTCACCGCGTTACAGCCGTTAATGGAAGAGCTCCATCGGCTCGGCGCCTGTCACAGCATTACCGCCGGCTTTCATCCACCGCTGGTCACTAAACTAATGGGAGAGATGGAGATGAGATGGGGGAGGACGAGTGGGAAATGAGAGCGTTGGAGGGGGGGTGGTGGAGAGGTGACAGCGAGGGAGATGGAGAGGATAAAGGAGGGAGAGGAGTCGTGTCTAGCACCTTTTCCTAATTTGCGGAGGCTAAAGCTTACGGCTGAAGGCAGAGAGATTCAATTCCGTGTCATTTAACAGGGTGAATGAGGAGACGCCGCCAACGCCGGCGGTGCTTTTCCCCTTCACGTCCAAAGACCTCTAAAAGCACCGGAGCTGCACGAGAAAAACAGCTTAGGCTCCGAAAGTCCACTGAAGCACAGCTCGAGATATCTCTTCGGCTGCACAGATATTCGTTTCGTGTCCGAAGATTTGACAAGCAAGACTGCGTCCGAACAGTGTCGCTCAAACGCTCTGCTGCCACCAATCACCGACTCTCCTGCTTTTTCTCCTGACTCTTCTATCATCTGTCGTCGTGCTAGAAAAGCCGACGGCAAAAGATATGAGAAAGGCGCTAATGCCATTCTAAACGTCTGTATAAAACGTCTGATAGCATTGAGCAAACAGGCGATGGACACGTTCTCTAATCCACACTTTTTAAATATTTGACGTGGTGGGATAAGCAGGGCCTTTTGAAACGAGGAAAGGAGTTGAGTGTCTGGTGGGGAAATCTATTACCCCGAGCGTGATGCGGCGTGACAGCGGCCCGGCTGTTTTTCCTCGACACCTCGGCAATCTCCTTTCATTACTTCACTTAAATGTTTAGCTGTCGTGCTCGGCTTGCCGCTGATTACATGCGCTCTCTCGCTCGCTCTCTCTCTCTCTCTCTCTCTCAGAGCGCGGGTGTGAACAGGTCATCTTCTGGCCTGGTGCAAGTGATTGAATCTGGAAAAGAGAAAGAGACTTTGTGCTCATGGAATAGTTTCAGCAGTGGAGGATCTCCCTGAGTTTACTGCTTCACACTTTATCATTCAGGATGAAACACGGAAACACGACAAAGTGACCTGAGATGTTTCAAGGTCTTCTGTCTGTTCAGATCAGGACCAGGACCAGACAGAAGACCTTCAATTTCGCTCTGATTCAGACTCACAGCACAGCGACCCGGACTAATCGGTGTAAAAAGCGCCCTAACACACACCTGCTTCCCGTTTGCTAATCAACAACTCACTTATTTTCCTCGTGTTCGTTGCCAGTTTTTTCCCCTTATTTCTATAGATTTGCATTTCTGAGTGTTTCCAGTTGTCTCATGACTTTTGACCTTTTTTTCTGTCCAGTTTGTCTGTTTTCACCATGACTGATCGACTTTGGCCTGATTTTTGACTACTGCCGTGCGATTTGGAGTTGTTATTAAAGATTTTACTTGCGATTGCATCTTCTCTGACTCTTCAGTTTGTGACAGGAGCAGTCTGACCAAACCCAGAAAAACAAACAAACAAACAAACAAACAAAAAAATTACCTGAATGTGAAAAAGTGTTGCATTGCAAAACAGGGAGTTTTTAATATTCCGCCCATCACGCATAGGATTACAACATTTCTGTCTTGCTTTTTTTCCATGTGCAAAATAAAAAAAAAAAGTTCAGAAAGTTCAGAAAATACACATTAATGTGGACTGGAAACATAATGATTTGTTTTTTTGGTGTGGAAAATTTGGATGGAAATAGATAGTAGATAGGGGTACGTAAACATACAGACAGTCGTACTGTTCCCTCAGTGTGTGTGTGTGTGTGTGTGTGTGTGTGTGTGTTACTGTGGTTTTATATAAAGTCTCTGAGTCACTCACACACTGAATAATGCGACTCAGTCCTGTCGGATCAGCTTCTGTCCCTGTTCAAACAGTCATCTGTCACACACACACACACACACACACACACACACACACACAGCCTGAGCACTCAGCTGTCACAGAGGGGTCACAAAGCATTTACCTGCTGATGGAATCCCAATTAGGACTGAGGGAAGGGCGGCAGAATGAGAGGCGGAGGAGGGACAGCAGTGTGTGTGTGTGTGTGTGTGTGAGGAAAAAAAAGCCTGTCTACCCACATGGAAGGCATAAGTGAAGACAGATTCCTTATAATGATCAGACATTATTCTAGTAAACACATTCAGTGTCGTGCTGTTATATGAAAGTAATCAGTGAGGCAAAGCGGAGTTAGCATTACCACCCCAAAGCTGATTATTTTCCTGTAACATCATGCCCCGAAGTGATTTCTTTTTCTTATACAAGAGCAATTTGCCAACCTTTTTTTTTTTTGTTTGTTTATTAAAGAAAGACACTTTTTATATGTTTATAGTTAATGTTGTGGAACATCGGAGAAACAAGTTCCTGTTCTCACTTACGTTATAAACAGCTATAAACAGTTGTTCCTTCACCAGCCTCTTCTCTCTCTCTCTCTCTCTCTCTCTCTCTTAATTTTTTTTTAGTAAAACACAGCTTGTCATGTTACCACAAAGCATAAAGCTCCTCTGTCCTGAAGATATCGTTAAACTTAGTTACAGCTTTACCTCTGACTGTTACAAAGCGCTCACACTGGAGACTCCTTCCATCAATGTTAAACAAACATCTCTTTAGAGAAAACTTCACCACATCAATTATTCAATTACAGAAATTGTTTTACGTATTAGAACGAGCGCATTAATATGAACCTGCATTTCTGTCGGAGCTGCTGTCAGAGAAAATGAATCAACACCTTCTGACCAATCAGAATCCAGAATTTAGAAAACAGCACTGTAGTATAAATAACTAATCATATTCCAGGTATATACGATATAATAACTAACTATAAAAGTAGATGGATTTTGGGTCAAAATCATTAATCTCAAACAGATAGAATTAAAATATTGCATGTATTGAATATTTACTTGTATGTTTGAATGTATTTATAACTCATGAAGAAATGAATGTGCTGTGAACCGGGACAAAGAATCAGTTTTATAAAAGTTCAGTGATAAGAACAGTTATGATTAATGAATGAGCACATCAGAGGAAGTTACCCAGACATGAAGAAACACACACACACACTTCACACACACTCGCGAGCGGTCAGTGTGTTTTCTCACAGAGAGCTGAACCATGGCGGAGACAGTGCGGGAAGATTGCACCCTGACAGGATCGATAGTGAATTATCCGGAGCAGTGGAGTCTCTGCCGGAGATCGATGGCCAGATGCCGATCGTAGACGTGTGACATCGCTTCGGGGGTAAAAACTTTGTTAACCGGACGAGTGGATACACGGCGACCCCTCGAACCCGCGCTGTGCTCACATCCTGCTCCGCTCACAGACCAGAGGAGAAAATGATCACTCCGTCTCTGTCACTACACTACAAACTCCAGCACTTTAATGTGTGTGTGTGTGTGTGTGTGTGTCAGGGAGTGAGTGTAGTGGAGATACTGCAGGTCAGAAGTGGACCAGGTGTGTGTGTGTGTGGATGAGCCTGACAGATTGATATGTTCCCATCTGGGACAGTATAATAAACATCATGAACACATGAACACACACACACACACACACAATGTACTGAGAATATACAAGGCCCCACTGAGCCTAAGAAGTGCATCCCAGTAAAGATAGAAAGCGTTCCATCCGAGTCACAGCACCAACCGAGAAATTCATATTAGCCATTTCTTTTTCTTTCTTTCTTTTTCTTTCTTTCTTTCTTATATTTGTTTATCCATGTTTTCTTTCCAATCTCTTCTCTTCTTTCTTCTTACATTTGTGTATCTATTCATTCTTTCAGCCATTATTCATTCTTTCTTTCTTTCTCTCTCTCTCTCTCTCTCTCCACAGAAAAAACAAAACAAAAAGCTTTGACATGACCTTTTGTACGATGGACAAACACTCTGCCAGAGTTCGAAGACATTTTAGGATCAATGTATTATTTATATTAAATGTATTAATTTATTATGAATTTTCTATTTGACATTTTCGTTAGGAGCCATAATGCAGTGAACATCTTGTTGCGATAAATTCAATCTTGTCAGCTACCTTCAGTTTTTTTCCTTAGGGGTGCACAAACTTTTTGCACTCCCGCGTAGAAATTGCAGATAAGTGACTCGTGTTAAACGTCGGATGAATCCTGTTGGTTGGCTAATGACAGTACGTGCATTTTGCGAGCTTGTTATTGTATAAGGGAGAGATTCCCCCTTTTTTTTTTTTCCCCCGAAATGTTGCCACTCCGATGATGTGTTTAAGTGATTCCCCAAATCCGAGCACATGCAGGAATCTGTCGTGATGTGGGAATAAATCAAGTGCGCTCAGGCTGCACGATGAAGCGAGGCCGAGACGTCCGGACGCGCTGCCTGGTGTGTGGCGTTAACACGGAAACACACACCCGGGGGGCTGTTAATAGAGATCCTGGATATCTGTGTGTGTGTGTGTGTGTGTGTGTGTTGTCAGGAGCAGACGTGTGTGTCGCCTGTCTCGTCCCCACCTCAGAGTGATGTGTCAGCGGGCCGTGATGATGACGAGTGAGTGTGAGGCCGGGTGGGGATGAAGAGCATCGTCTCCTGATTGTGATGTATAGGTTTTCATTACGACGCTCCGGCCTCCACCGTTCCGCCCACGCAGGAAATCCTGTTTCCACCCTGATGTGTGAGCTTCCCAATCCCAATCCTCTAACTGTGTGTGAGGAGAGAGAGAGAGAGAGAGATGACAACAATACAGACAGAACAAGTGAAATGAGAACAAGCAGACGTACAGATTGAGGAAAGAAAAAACAAGCGAGAGAGAGCGAGAGATTGCAACAATACAGAAACAAAGAAGGGAGAGATTACAATATATAGATCGATTTCTATTTCTTTGATCAATTTTTATCCGTTACTTTTATCCATTTTTCTTTCTTCCTTTCTTCATTACTTTCTACCTTACATTCTTTCATCTAACCCTCTTTTGTAACTTTCTGTCTTTCTATCAGGTTTTCTTTCTCTTTTCAATGTATCCAACATTCTTTCAATCTTTTTTCATTCACTTTTTTCTTTCTTTCTTTCTTTCACCAAATTTGTGTCCATTATTTTTCATCATTTTTTCCTTCATTATCCTTCTTTTCTTTCTTTTTTCATCCGTTCTTCTGTTTTATCAATTTTTATCTTCTTTGCTTTCACGTATTAGTTTTTTTCATTCTCTTCTTTTCTCTTTCCTTTTGCATTCAGTGAGACATACAGTAAAGTAATACTTGATGACTGAATAATGAAACCCTGCGAATTCAGAGCCGGCGTGCTGGAAAGTTAGAAAGAGAAACGCGCGCGCTCGGCTCGACGGTTCTAATTGTTCTCCGATATTGACGTCCCGTTTCAGCGTCAGCTCCATTAGTGTGATAAACGACGGTGTGTGAATGAGTCATCAGTTAATCATTTCTTCAAGCGCTCAGCATGCGAATATTACACACTGGTGCCATCTAAACAGAGTTCTATCTCTGTTATTTATTTATTTATTTTATTTTTTATCATGGGCACCGTTCTCACACACACACACACACACACACGGCGCAAGCCCTCTCGTGCTCCTAATTTCATCCTAATTGACTCATTTCTACGCGCCGTGCCAAAAGGGCTCGCAGCATTAAATGTGTGATTGCTCCTTCGATTAGACCTCATTAAGCCATTTCCCAGCTCTGCCTTAATAAGAACTTGATGAGGTTTTCTTAAAGAGCCTCCGCCCCGGACAACTACTCGTCACCCTCCTCATCTCACCCTCCTCACCCTCGTTAAAAGAATTACTCACTTTGTCCAAATTGTGTAAAAAAAAAAAAAAAAATTACGATATTCTCGAATTACCGTTTTGCCATAATTCTGTAAGTGGATAATCACAGGCTCAGACGCGAATCCAAGCACAGAGAAGTGGATTAAGAGGAAATTCATTTTTAATTCACACACACACTCGCGAACAATGCTGCTGTGTCATAATCGGAGGGCAGCTCCTTATTTCAGCGACATTTTTGTGCTCCCTGGAATAAAAGCAGTCCCATGTGAAGGGCAGGTCACTACTGAGTTTCCGTTTTCTGCTCAAATCTGAGAAAGAATTTTATGAATTCCTGCTTTGGATTTCTCCGTTTCCTCATTTTCACCCATTTTTCTTTTATCGATTCTCTCTATCCTCTATTGAGCTCTTTCCTTTCTTCTTTCTCTCCTTCAGACTGGCTCAGATGACACCAGGTTTCACTGCTGAACCTTCTGAAGGCGTAGTGGGGTCATCAGATGACATCGCCATTCCTCCAGACTCCTCCAGAAGCTTCAGGAAGATTCTCAGGTGGATGCAAACGCCAGAGGGATTAAACGAGCGAGTCACGTGTAACAAACTAAACTTCTCTTTCTTTCTTCTTTTCTTGTATCCATGGTTTTTCCTTGTATCTGTTTATCCATTCTTATTTTCTGATAAAATCTTTTTCTTCCTTCCTTCTTGATTTTCTTCCTTCCTTCTACTTTGTTTCATCAATTCTTTTTCCTTATTAACTTTTTATCCATTACATTTCTGCCATTTTTCTTTCTTTTCTTCAAGGCAGTAGGACAAAATGTTTAATGCGTCTCCTACATTTCCATCTGTCTGTCTTTCTTTCTTTCATATATTTGTTTATCCATTCTTCCTTTCATCAGTTCTTTTCCTTATCAGTTCTTTCTTTTTTGTTTTTTTTTTTCTTATTTTCACCATTGTACCTTTTAATTTTTTTTCTTATATTGATGTATCCATTCTTTTATGGATAAATTGCATTCTTTTTCATCCTCTTCTCAATTTTTATCCGTTTGTTTTTCTTTTATCAGTGTTAGCAAGTTAGCGAACCTAGAAGCAAGCTAATGTTTTGTAGTTAAAACCAGTAGCCACATTCGGTAGCCAGCTAGCTAACTGCATTATTAGCCTAATCTGTGGTATTAAAACCTATTAAAAACTTTGCTATCACATGACACTGATACATCGTTCAGCACAGAGCAACGACCTGCGACGGCACTAATGACTTTGTTTGCCATGTTAAAGACTTGTGTGTCCTGAATGAACACGTTTAGCTGTAATTAACTCTCCTGTCCAGCGTCACGGCTCACAGTATCGATTTTCTTACACATGGGAAGATGCGTTCACCAAAAACCTGCGAGAACAACAACAAACACCAGCAACTGACCAATCAGCAGCTTCGTTAAAGTCACATTCACTCACACTGAACAACACAAGACAGAAACATTCCTTCCTCTCTCTCTTTATTTTATCCATTTTATTTTTCTTTTATCAGCTTCTCATTCTCTTATAGATCTTTTAATCCATTATTTTTCATACCTTCTTTGTTACTTGATCCGCTTTCATCTACTTTCTTCTTTCTTTCTTATAGTAGTTAATGCATTTTAGCATTCTTTCTTTTTAGCCATTCTTTCTTTCATCCATTTCCTCTTTCACCCATTTCATTTCATAATAATTCCAACCTGATGCAAACGCACTTTAAAACACTAAGAGAGGTTTTATCTCATTCATCAGTCACTTACAGTTTAAAGAGGACATCCAGGAACTCACCTGATGAGGAAGTCCCAGCAGGGTCTGTACTTCTTGAGAAGGCTAAAGGAACTTGAAATGTCAGCCAAAAGTCATAGCAACTTCTACATGAGTATCAAGTATCATCAAGAGCAATCTCACCAGCAGCATCAGAACCATGAGGCTCCTGACCTTCACACCCATATGTGGTTCTTCCCCAAACTGCTGCCACAACGTTGGAAGCACACAATTGTATAGAACGTCTTTGTGTGCTGTAGCTTTACAATTTCCCTTCACTGGAACTAAGAGGCCCAAACCTGTTCCAGCATGACGACGCCCCTGTGCACAAAGCGAGCTCCAT
>CM075010.1:1591175-1605134 GCA_037576675.1 Pangasius sanitwongsei
TAATGCTCTTGTAGCTGAATGAACACAAATCCCCACAGCCACGCTCCAACATCTAGTGGAAAGCTTCCCAGAAGAGTCATATAACTCATTATAACAGCAAGCACAGGGGGAATAAATCTGGAATGAAATGTTCAACAAGCACATATGGGTGTGATGGTCTGGGGTGCAAATACTTTTGGCCATGTAGTGTATCATCATGGATAGAACCCACCACCAACACAGTCTGTTTACACTCCTACCATCAGATAGATGCCACAGGAGCGTGAAGTCAAGAACCATATGGCTAAGGAACAGTTTTTATCCACAGGCCATAAGGCTCGTCAAACGCTCCCACCAGCACGTACAACTGCCTACACACACACACACACAAAGACACACAACCATACTGCTGCTACTGAGCCTTGTAATATCTGAACATTTCTTTTGCACGATGCTCTTTTTGACCGATGCCTCTTTGCACACATGGGCACAACATCTTGTTACCACTGGTCTATAACTGCAGCATATTTATCCCTTCCGATGCCCCGTGCCTCTGTAACGACCTGTTTTTTATTGCACTGCAGCACACCTACCTCACATTTATACCTGTAACATATTCACAACACGTTCTGTATAGCATTGATGGTGATCAGTAGGAATGTAGCGTAAGAATGTCATTGTACAGTGTAACTGCTTGTTTGCTGTGCACAAGACATCAAATTTGTGAAACTGCCTCGAAATCATGGCGTAATCCAGCCGGTAAAACGCCACAGTGCTGTTCAAACTCACGCAGAAAATAGACCCGTGTCTGAGAAAAGAAAAGGAGCTGTTCCTCCACCATGTCTGCTCTGTGAAGGTGTCCTGAGGAGTGAAGTGAAAGACGTCTCGCCCAGGAGACCTGACGAGTCCCAACTTAATCAACCTGCGCTGTTCCTCGTCTGTCTCACGGTTCCTCTGTCTCACTGTCTGCAGGGCCTGAGGACAAAACCTTCTGTAACGTGTCTCCTACATTTCCATCTGTCTGTCTTTCTTTCTTTCTTATCTTCAGGGCATGTGGACGCAACCTTCTTTTTTCCCCATTTTCTACCCAATCTACCCACCAGCCAGCTCTCCTCTATCATACGGCAGCTACTAACTGTGGAGATTCACACAAGCTTCCGTGGAGACGCATGAACCCAGCCACTCCATTTTTTCAACCTCCTGTTCATGCACAGGGCAGCGTAACACACGTGGAGGAAAGCGCTATCCGCCCCCTTCCACATACATGAGCTCACAGGCACCCTGGATTGGCTAGTGTCGCTGTGATTGACAGGGGAGAGAGAGAATGCCCCTCCCACCCAGACAGCATGGACCATTTTGCTTGGACTACTTGGACTCCCGGCCTCCCGACGTTCAGGTGAACACTTTTCTGTTAAGCCACTCAGGAGTGATGAACCCTTTTTTTTTTTTTTTTTTTTTTTACATGTCTCCTATACTTTCCATCTGTCTTTCTTTTTTGTTTATCCATTCCTCTATTCATCTTTCATCTATTCTTTTCTTCCTTTTATCAGTTCTTTTGGTCTTCGTTTTTCCCCCTATTATTTTCATCCTGTCTTTTTTTTTTTTTTGTCTTAAGGGCATGAGGACGAAACCTTCTTTAGCGCGTCCCCTATCCGGCGAGCGAGATGAGAACCTCATCCTCTCAGCCTTTAGTGTAAAAGCAGATGAAATGAGCTTCAGTGTCCCTCTTTCCTTCTGGCTCAGTTCGACGCTGGGGAATGTCCTGAACTCTGCACTGAGCTCCGCCGTACATCAAGGAGACTCTGGGTTAAATTTAAAGCTTATTTTCTGCTCTCGCAATGAAACGCCCTAGCTTGAATATCTTCAGAAACCTGAACTTGGATTTATTATTTTGCGCCCGGAGGTTTATTGAATTATCATCATTGCGATCATCATCATCTTCATCACTGCACTGTGATGGAAACCTAAAGGCAGTCTCACACAGAAGGAGACCAATCCCATATTTAACTCTCTCTCTCTCTCTCTCTCTGCAGCGGAATCTCTCGTCCTGCACGCTCACTCCATCATTCCCGCTCGGTGGAGAGGACGTCGGACAGTGACACATCGCCACAATTAGCCCAGGGAAAGACTTCAATTATGATAAACACCCTTCACCCCTCTTAGGCCGTGATTAACAGGCACACTTCCGCTCGAGCACATCCGATAGAGAGCTCTCCGTCTCGCGCCGTCGCTTCTCCCTCCGGATAATAAAGTGTCCTGCCTCGTCTCTCCTTCCCGTCTCTCCGCTTCCTCACGCACAGCCGCGGGACGCTCCTTTCAGCCATCTTTATCATTTACACATGAGCGACGACGCAGCCACGCAGTCTGACACGGCAGATTTTAAACCCGGAGACGTGGACGATGTTCAACCTCCAGCGTTTACACACACAACCTAAAACTCTCTCTGTCTCTCTCTCTCTCTCACACACACACACACACATCACAACTTCAAAAACTTTACCAGCTTTAATATTTTACTGTACTGAACCGTCTAAAGCACCGAATTCACATCATTAACAAAACATTTCACAAGTTCCACAAAAAATTCTCCTTTATTCATTTTCTCTATTTTATCCGTTCTTTTTTCCTCCATTTGTTTTTTTCCTCCTATCATTTCCTCCTTTTTTTCCCCTTATCAAAAATTTATCCTTTTCCCTAATATTTGGTTATCCAATCTTTCTTTCATATTCATTTTTTTCTGTCCTCATCGATTTTTATTCATTGTGTTGAGAGAGACAGGGAGAGAGAGAGAGAGAGGGGGAGAGAGAGAGAGACAGAGAGAGGAATTGTGTGAGAGAGAGACACACAGGGAGACATAGAGACAGGGGGAGTGAGAGAGAGAGACAGGGAGAGAGACAGAGAGAGATGGGGAGTGAGAGAGAGAGACAGGGAGAGAGAGAGAGAGACAGGGAGAGAGAGAGAGACGGGGAGTGTGAGAGAGAGACAGGGAGAGAGAGAGGGGGGGGGAGTGTGAGAGAGAGACAGGGAGAGAGAGAGACAGGGAGAGAGAGAGACAGGGAGAGACAGAGAGAAAGAGAAGGATAAAATAAAAAATATGTAAATGTTATAGAACAACACCACATGCATAAATACTGTAAGTGTCTGGATTTAATTGTATGGATTTGTTTATTTGTTTGTTTATTTGTTTTATATTTATCTAAATATCTACTTATTTATTTTTCTCTACATACAATTATCATCACTGTTATTCATTTATTTTTGTTCTGTTACTACACTCAATGCTTTGGCAACAGCTGTTATCTATAATTCATGCCAATAAAGCAGTTTTTAAAACTGAGTTTGAAGTTGAATTTGAGAGAGAGCCAGAGACACACACACACACACACACACACAGAGAGAGAGAGATACAGAGAGAGAGAGAGATACAGAGAGAGATACAGAGATAGAAAGAGAGAGAGAGAGGGGAAAAGAAGGATGTCTTTCCACTGTGTTCTGTCAAGGGAGAAATTACACACACTTGATTTTTTTTCTTTAAAAGACGAGTGCCTCCATACATCACATCACTGGATTTACGAGCCAATTTTCAGCATGAAATATAGACACTGAGAATCTATTTTAGCACTCTTTTATTTTTTCAGTCCCTGACGCTCGTAGCAAATCCACGTTTACGTCTGCTTTTCTGCGTTTTTTGTTTTTTTTTTCCTGAGAATTTACGACTTAGATCTGAAATACTGAGACAAAAGTTTTACTTAGTGTCATAATTTTGTCACTTTCGAATCGACATGAAAGGACACGGCCAAATCTTTTTAAATAACACAAATAAACTTCGCAACAAAGTGTAACCAAATTATCCCGGTAATCATATTAACCTCCGCCTCTCAAACGTGGAAGACAGAATTATAGCAGGCTGTAGCGGGATAACAGATATAGCTCCATTTTAAACGTAAAGCAGCCCTGTTCCACAAAATCATTTGTTCACACATGAGATTATGGTTCATAAAAATGTCGTAGCTCCAGTGAAAGACTAAAGAATCAAACGTTTGCTCGGGTGCGTTTAAGGCAAGCAGGAAATTGAGCATATTTTATTTCTCCGCAAACTCTTCCTCTAATAAAGCTAGCCCCATTGTGCAGCTTTTATAAACCTCATGAATTATATTAAAAATGTATAAACCCCCAGTGATTCCCGAATCCAGTCAGCTCCATAAACGCACTAATATTTCCATCGGCGTGCGATCGTCAGGAGAAAAGACCGAACTCGAAACGCCTCCGTCATGTCGGCTGCGCTGAATTTAGCGGCGACGTCTGCTTTGTCGTCAGTCCGCGAAGTCACGATGAGCGAGTGAGCCGTCGTCCTCACGCCGCTCCGCTACTGATTTACGGCTCCGGCGGCGCAGCGATCGAGACGGGAGCGACCGGGAAAGACGGAGCGCCGCTTTCAACCGAGCTGGAACTAAATTCATTTAGAAAACGTAGCTGAAAGCAAGCGAGGAATCTTGAATCGACTCTGGATGCAGTGCACTAACGCAAGCCACTTTTTTTAAAAAGACGTCCCAATGTAGAACTTGGTCCACCGTCTCTAAACGACATCCCATAATATATCTAACCAATCACAGGCCTGAGCGATTCTCGATAAATCAGAAATCACAATGGCTTAGAATTGAGATCACGATCTTTGACCAACTGCGTAAGGAACAAGATGTAAGAACCCAGCCATCGTGCGTTGTGCTAGTGGAGTGATGACGCGGAGTTACGGTCACAACCCTGAAGCTGCTTACTTTCGTTTGAGCAATTTGGCGACGAAAACATGTATTTTTTGTTTATTAAATACCGACACGTCACTTTTTATCCGTTTATAACAAGACAGTTCCTGTTCTTAATCATGTTATAGCAGCTATAAACGGTCGTTCCCTCTCCAGCCTCTCTTTTTATTCGCCCCTGGAATGAATAAGACAAAAACAAAAAAAACACAGCTCGTCGTGTTATGATGGAGTTCGTTCACGGTAGAGTCACGAAGAAATTCGCTCACACGTTGTTTCTCTCTTTTTTTCCTCTGTAGACTCAGGTGCACATATCAGGCGAAAACATTCTACGGCGAAAGCGGCGCTTGGTGCTTTTACGTAACGGATACCCGAGTGCACACGCTGCGGAACTGACACTGTTCTCGAAAAACAAATCAAGATCACAACGTCAATGATTTTTGTTTTCTAAATCAAATTCACGATTACTTAAGTGGAAAGCACATAGCAGTACAGTGCAGGGCTGGACAATATGACAATAAAACAATAATAATAAAAAAATAAAACTGTGATAAACGGTGTTAAAACAGACTCTTCTGAGACATCAAGGGTGGTTTCTATGATTTGTTGAATCGTTGAAATTGTAAAATCTTACAATTTGGTACATTATTTATTTATTATTTTCCCTCACTCATCACGCAACGCTGTTGTTTGCTGGCAGCTTTGTCTTCAAAACTAAATATGGTGTACTGCAGAAATATCTTCAATATATCGTGAGATGATATTTACACACTAGTACAGTGTAACTACTCATTACTGACTAGTTGTTATGCTGTACTTACACTGCTTATTACATGTAATAAGTGTAATGATCCAAGTTTGGCCCAATAAATTGTAGCTGCTAAATGAGATGACACGTTTTTTTTTATTCTGCTATTGTTATTAACAAGTAGTACATTTAAATAAGATTCACCTGCACATAATAAACCAGAGGCTGATTCGAGAAACTCCCTTTAGAACAAGTGTCTACACTTTTTATTACCCTTTATTAAACAGTTCACTAATTCAACCCTGGTAAAGTAAAGGACATGTGACTGTGTTTGTGACATCTGAAACTGGCATAGTATTATAAAAACAAAAAAACACCTAAACAATTACATATACAAAGAAAAAAACGCCACATGTTTATTAAGCCGGTAAATTGTAGCTGCTCGGTAGCGCAGTTTTCCGAGACGGAGGCAGCAGACAGATTGGAGAGAAACTTCGGCGGCCATTTTGTCTACCCTGTGTGGTTCAGAACAGGGATCAGAAACGAGAGAGTGAGGGATGAGTCTGAACAGACCAGGACGTCACTGGAAGTACTGTACAGTATAATACCCAAACACAGATGGGAGGAGTTTTTATTAAAAAAAAAAAAAAAAAAGAGAAAAAAAAGTTCTGCTCCTCCTTCTTCCTTCTGTTCTTTCTTAATTATTACGTCTCAGTTCATTTCCATAGCGGTTCACAGTTCACCTGCTATCTCCGAGTGGAACATGATGAACATAAAGACGATGAAGAGCAGCGGCGCTTTACACAGGGAACAGTTTTGCTTAAAAAAAAAAAAAAAGGTCAGATGAACGTCCTACGCCTCCCGTCATCTCATCGCCACGAACGCTTGAGGACGTTCTTGAGGTCTTTCAGGTTTTTCCCGAGTCGAGGAAGTGAGCCACGTCACGGTTTCTTCATCTTCTTCACGGAGGAGGAGCTGGAGGCTGACTCTCTGCGTTTACGCTGTGGAGAAGAGCGTAGCGTCGCTTCAGAGGAGCAGATATTACGTGGTTGTGGCTGTGTGTGTGTGTGTGTGTGTGTGTGTGTGTGTGTGTGTGGTGCTGCAGGTATGACTACGCCTCAGTGTCACTGCTAAGCTGAGAAACACAGTTTACGTGGAAAAGACACTTAATGTGCAATAACCTACTGTGTCATATCGTGTGTAATAATTTAATAAATTATAGCATGTAACAGCCTCAAGTGTGTAACAAAGTGTGCAAAAGAATGTAATAACTTATTAAATTATAATTTGTAATAAACTATACTGTGTAATAATAACAACATATGTAATACTTAGTGTTTAATAACTTAACAGTGTGTACTAGTATGTAATAAAGTGTGTAGTAGTGTGTAATAAATTGTGCACTAGTGCATAAAAACTTGAATGTAACATGCGATAACGTAATAAATTATGAGGAGCAATAAATTAGTGCATAATAAAGTATGTAATAGTGTTTAATAACTGAATAATAGCATGTAATAACGTGAGTAATAACTTATTGAGCTGTGTAACCGCATAATGTGTGCTGTTGCGTAACATAATGTGTAATAATCATGTGTAATACTTCCAGGATGTAATAACTTAATGTGTAATAGTATGAAATAAAGTGTGTAACAGTGTGTAATAACGTGATAAATTGTAATACATTGCAATAATGTAACACGTTATAATGTGTAATAAATTATAGCGTATAATACATGAAGTCTAGCATGTAATAACACTGTAATACCTGGTATGATAGTGTGTAATTACGTAATAGCGTGCGGAATAATGTGTAATAAATTACAGTGAAATGAATTACGGCATGTAATAAGTGTATAATAAGTTAATAAATTAGTGTGTAATAAAGTGTGGAATCACCTTGTTTGTAATAACATGACAAAGTGTGTCATAGTGTGTAATAACATGAGAAAGTGTGTCATAGTGTGTAACAGTGTGTAATAACATCATAAATTGTGTAATAGTGTGTAATAGTGTGTAATAACACGAGAAAGTGTGTAATAGTGTGTAATAGTGTGTAATAACACGAGAAAGTGTGTAATAGTGTGTAATAACATGACAAAGTGTGTAATAGTGTGTAATAACACGAGAAAGTGTGTAATAGTGTGTAATAACACGAGAAAGTGTGTAATAGTGTGTAACAGTGTGTGATAACATGATAAATTGTGTCATAGTGTGTAATAACATGAGAAAGTGTGTAATAGTGTGTAATAGTGTGTAATAACATGATAAATTGTGTAATAGTGTGTAATAGTGTGTAATATGATAAATTGTGTAATAGTGTGTAATAGTGTGTAATAACATGATAGTGTGTAACAGTGTGTAATGAATTACAGCGTGTAATAATAAATGGCATGGAATAAGTTAATAAAGTTTGTGGATGACGTGTGGATGATGTGGCTATCGCACCTCAGTCCAGGCTGAAGGTTTACTCTCATCACTGCAGGCTTTCCTGAGGACTTTGACCCATTTTTGGCGTTCTACTGAATAAATCTATCCACTTCCTGTTTGTCTTATAAAGATCCACTGATCAAATCCCTCCCATAGCAGGTAGAGAGCTGTTTGCATTTTATTCGTGTGTGTGTGTGTGTGTGTGTGTGTGTGTGGTGTGAAGGCGGGTACCGAGTTGGGCGTGAGCGGCGCTCCAACCACATCGATGATCTGTTCTTTGGGCTCGGTTTTGATGTCGTCCACTCCGGCCCAGTTCTGCGAGTCTGGCCCGGCGGTGCCGTCGCTGTGGGGCGTGCCGGCGCCCCCGGCTTTGAGCAGAGCGTCGTAGCGGTGTCTCAGCATCTGCTGCTCGTACTCGCAGTTACTGTGCGCCTGCTTCAGCTCGTACAGCAGGACCAGGTCGCTGCGCAGCTCGTTAAACATCGCCACTATCTCCTCGGTGGGCATGGGGTTCAGGTCTGCAACACACACACACACACACACACACACACACACAAAACGCCAACTGAACTCTGGAAGCACGGCAAATAATGTCAATTTCTTTTGAATGATCTAAAAAGATCACTGTTTCATGATGCCAATAAACTGTTTAAAAACACACAAACCCTTGAGAGATTTAAGGGTTAAATTTATTTCATTCCAGAGTATAATAGAAACTCTTTAAATATTTTTAAATCCAGGATGAAAACCGTCTTATCTGTCTACTCGTGTTTAACATCCACAGACTGTTTCAGTAATCGTGAATGGTTTTAACTGATATTTATCATTCTGAAAAACAACCTCCATGAGATTAACACAGAGGTAAATATGAAGGACTTTAACTCATGAGGAACCGAGGCATCTGAACACTTACCGACTCCCTGCTCTGTGAGGATTTGCTCAATGGCTTTGATCTTCTTCTGTCCTACAGAGCTCGGTAACTTCATCTGGACACACACACACACACACACGATTTTGGGAATAAATGGATTTAAAGTGAGGATGGGAATCTTCACTCGCCTTATTCATCTTCACTTTTCTCTTCATTTCGATACAAACTTTTCTTTCTTCGATACGAACAGCGTGACTGAAGCTGCCGGTCGAAAAATGATCTTTACAGCTTTGAAACTAAATGAAACATTTACTAAACACACACACACAGAATTAGCAAATCACACAAAACCCCAAAGTTACAAACATTCAATAGCTAGTGATGTGCAGGTCATCGAGGCGGTAATGCAAACGCTGCCACGTCGATGCTGCCGAGAGCAGCTTGTCAAAACTTGGTATTCAGGGAAAAAAAATGTGTTTCTTTGTAAAATGGGACAGTCGCAGTATTTCTACACTTCCTGACTGACTTTTTATTTTGGATAAAAGTTGTAAAGATCACATTTGGGCAGCTTGCATAATCAGCAGATACAGTTACTAAAGAGTGTGTGGTGACGAAAGTCCGTTAATCGCATCCACTTGCATTTCGTCATCGACTCCATTACTTTTGTGTTATTAATTATTCTTGTGTACTGAAGGAGAAAACAAAAGCTTCTCAGATCCTTAGAGATAAACGTGTGTGATTGATTTATCTCGGGGAGCAACTCAGACACGAGTGTCTGTTCGAGGGTTCTTTCGTTCAGCTCCAGAAGGAAACGCTTGATGAGATTCCTCAGCCTCGTTCGTGATGCTGGAGCATTTAATCTTGGCGTTCTTGCAAACTACGTCTGTGCAGCTACACAGCTTCCAGGATCAGCCGAATAACAACAACAACAACAACAACAAAAAACAGAAAGTTAAATATGTTTGCTCAGAACTGTCTATTAATTGATTCTTAAGTTTCAAGAATCGATGCAAATCTTTCAAGGAAGCGTCGTGATGCGTCGTACGAACGATTGTTTCCTCCAAAACTAATTTAAAGTGTGAAAAATATATTATGAAATACACATATACGTTTATGTTCATCGCTCCTTTTGGACTTTTATTAAGATTATCTCACACACACACACACACACACACACACACACTGTACATGAAACCACACTATCTAATCAGATCAGACGTAGCCCAAATATAATCCAAAGTTTAGGAATTGTTTTTTTTTTTTTTTAATGTAATGCTGTGCATTAGCAAACTCACAACTCAGTTCCATGTACAAGATAAACTTATGAGAGCGGCTTCTATAAATACATTTATGCGGCTACACAGAAACGTGACACGTAGCTTAAAAAGACGGATAGAAGCGATATCGCAGATCTGAATTCCATGAGGTCGAGTGGAGGGGTCGTTAGCTGGAAAGACTACACGACAGGGAGCAGCGAACTGAAAACGAGGTCATCGTTCACCCGTAATGCCTGCTTCACAGAGCGCGCGCACACTCACACGCACACACACACTCACACACTCACACACGGACGAGCGCTGATCTAAAAGCACTCCACACAGAGCGAGGCGCCTCCATCAGTCTGGATGAGGAATACGCCGAGACTGGGAGCAGAGCAGCGGCGATTAATCAGATTATAGTCAGAGTGAGGGAGGCGCGAGCAAGCTGCGAGCCGTCGTCTCTCTCCGTTTAATCCATCGACCTCGGAGAGAAAGCGCTCTGAGCTGGGTACAGGGTCCGGCACGAGCGTCGCGCTGGAGCTGGGCGATACAAACTATACGAGATCAACCCTGTGATAAATTAGGGCACAAGACGCTTCTATGAGATGTTATGGATATCGTGATATCTTTTTATATGAGTTTTTAAAATACACTTAATTATTCCCCCCCCCCCCCAAACATTTTCACTGTTTTCAATCAATGCTCATAAATAACATTTTTAAATATATAAAATATTTTTTTTTATGTGTCTGAGCAAATCTGTATCGTAGAGATGTCTAAGTATCATGATGTGATATTTTCGTCATATCGCCCACCCCTACGCTGAGCTGCTTTAAATAAAGGAACACCTGAATTTTCGAGGAAGGTGCGTGTGATGATATTCACTGCAGGTTTGTAGGCGTCTTGGCTGCGTCTCTGACTAACGCCCTCTTTAGTCCGTCACTGGCTTCTGGTAGACGGACTTCTCTGGTACTGTATTCGCACCTTTTGTGTTTGTTTTTTAAATAACGGATTTAATGATGCTCTTCGAGATGCTCAAAGTTTGGGGTATATTTTCAGAAGTTTGTCCTGGGTTTGTTTTGATCGTTCCTTGGTCTTCATGATGCTGTGTCCTGTCCCAGGAACAGGTATATTTACATTGAGATCATGTGACACTTTAACGGCACGCAGGTCGACTCTGTTCAGCTAATTATGTGCCTTCTGATGGCGACTGCTTGCACCAGTTTCACAGGAATTGGGGGGGGGGGCGCGAATACTTATGCAAGGTACTGAGATGTGAAACAATGCGAGTGCAGTCAGATGTGTGTGTTCGGTCTGTCAAAAGTATTTGATTTATTTTTTTCTGTCCCAATAAGCCTTTGTATATTAAAAATCTTTTAAAAGATGAAAAAGTAAACTGAAGTGCACTCACCCTCTGGCTTCGCAGCGACACTCCGGCTGATTTGAAGTCGGGGAATTTGATTCCTGCCGTTTCAGGTACGGCCTGAAAGAAAACCAGGAAATTTATTCATTTGGGAATTTTTAAATAACATCAGAAAGTTGTCAGTGCCAGTTTAAGAAATGTTTTGTCAAATAATAATAATAATAATAATAGTAATAACAATAATAATGATAAATAAGTCCAGGGTAGTGTGTGTTCTTGTAGCAGTAAACACACATCTCTCTCTAAAAGGGTCTGCTGTCGTCGTGATTGTCGTCATGAGCTGCGTCTCCAGTCGAAAACAAATCACCTTACATTCAAAAGCATTTACTAATCTAGAAAATCTAGAAAACTGGTACACAAAACAGGGCTTTCGGCAGGTTTGAAGTTG
The DNA here is from genome assembly GCA_037576675.1 of Pangasius sanitwongsei. Lineage (NCBI taxonomy): Eukaryota > Metazoa > Chordata > Actinopteri > Siluriformes > Pangasiidae > Pangasius > Pangasius sanitwongsei. Next base: position 1,603,031 of record CM075010.1, read on the forward strand.
ACGGGAGAGATTTTTAAAACCCAAACACTAACTATAACAGGAAAACAGGTTAGCGTTAATAATATATATATACACACACACACACACACACACGTATATTATAGTGAATCATGGGCATGTGCAGGCTGTTTCTCGTCCTCTGTGACTCTTTACCGGTTTCTCCGCCTCTCGTTTTTGCGGCGGTTTCTTCTTCGTGGCCTTGCGGTCGCCCCGGCGCATCTCTGTCGTGCTGTCGGCCGCCGTGATCAGCTTCTGCAGGTCCTGCGCTTTCTTCTCCCTCTCCTTCTTCCGTGTCTCGATCTTCCTCAGCTCCTGGATCAGGTACTCTTCCTCCGCCACCTGCCGCGACAGCATGAGCGTTCAAGAGATCTTTCTCGGACATGAACATATTTAAGAAATAAAAAGGGGGAAAAATACAGGTTAAAAAACGTGACTAGCGTTTACGTGAAGAACGAGTTCGTGACACCGAGTACTCAAGATAAACGTAATAACATATTTATTCTAATATAAACATCTGTATTTCTATAAGAGTCCGTTGTCACTTATGTGGCGTACAGCGTTACGGCTGCTCGGGATTTAACTGAATTATTTGCATACGCTGCCCTCTAGAGGACAAACAGCGTTAAAATAATCCTAAAATTTCTCCGGGTCCTAATCCAAGCTCTCTCACCTGTTCAGGTGTGCGGTTAAACAGTCTCTCCAGCTGGTCTTTCCTGCGTCTCTCGTGTCCCGCGTCGAAGATGTAGACTTTAGGTTCGGTGCCAGTCGGAGCTCGGACCTTCGTCAACTTCCCGCAAATGTTGTAATAACGTTCTTTCAGATCCTCCACAGAACGTTTCTGGGAAAAGAGTGAAGCCACATACACACTGAACACATCTTAATCAATACAATTATTATATATTATTTATAACAAAAGATATAAAACATGGTACACATTTAACAACATTTATTTTTTTTAAAATAACTGTCTTGTGCTACAGGTGCTAATTAACACAGATATTTATTCTATAATAATACACTTAATAATAGTTTTAAAATAGAAATCAGAGAAAATAAAAATGTAATAAAAATTCTAAAATAAATAAAATAAACTAGTTATAATGAACTGAGGAAATCAGGGAACTGTAGCTCTGATTAAAAAAACTATTAAAAGAAAATATTTAATACAAATTACATTTTTTTAAAATTTGAATTTGTATTAAAGCAGAAAACAGAAAATAAAAATGCAATACAAATAATACAAAAAATAATTTATTCTAATAACAATAACAAAATAGAATCAATAAAATAAAATAACTTTATTTACGTTTTTATTAAAGCAGAAAATAAGAGAAAATAAAATTTTAAAAAGGCTAACCATAAATAATTATAAAAATAACAATAAGCATAAAATAAGTATATACTATATATATATAATATATACTATAATATGTAGTAATAAATGATGAAGTTATAAATAATAAAAATTAAAGAATTCTAAAAACAATAATAAATAAAATAGTAATGATAAACTGTATAAAGCAGACAAACCTTAATTAAATGTTTAATGCAAATCAAAATAAAAAAACATTTTAAAAAACATTTGTTTCTGTGAACAGAATGAATTAACAATGTAGTGATATATCACACTATTATAATTACTATTAAATAAAAATATATATTCAAGATTTAAATTATTAATAATTAATAAATAAATGTTCAAATGATGTGATTTTTTTCCCAGGAAGTATTATAAATTAATTAAATAAATGAACGCCCTAAACATTGTCTACTATGCACATTTTTTAAGAAGCTATGAATATTTATAAATATGCAAATCTGAAATGCATCTACAAGCCCAAATTTTTTTTTAAAAATCACACGACCTCCACTGAGTACGTTCGTGTCCCTGGTGACGTCACTGTGCGTGATGATTGATTATGATGTAATCTGCGTGTAATGTACGTAATATATGATGTACAGTTCTGTGCAAAGGTCTTAGGCACATGCACAGAAATGCTGTAGAGCAAAGACGCCTTCAAAAGTAGTGAAATTAAATGTTTCTACATTAAAAAAAATCCTATAAAGAGCAGTAAACAGTAATAAATGAAACAGAGTCAGTATT
>CM075010.1:1623323-1643731 GCA_037576675.1 Pangasius sanitwongsei
TCATACATGTCCTGCACCACTCTGACATACTTCTCTGCTACTCCTGACTTCCTCATACAGTACCACAGCTCTTCTCTCCACAGCTCTTCTCTCCACAGCTCTTCTCTTGACTTGACTCAAATCACTAATTATATTTTGTCAAATTACATTTCTCAAACAAAACACCCTCTTGTATTCAATGAAAGTCCAAAATGAACCTAGTGTAAGCACAATAATATCGTAAAATAGGAATTATCGCAGCACCAGATATCAGTTGCTGTCGTCACTGGTTCCTGGTGAACGATTTCCGGTGCCACAAATTCAGGAGTCCCAAAGACACTGTACTGATGCCTGGAAGGGTCGATCTCCTGACAGAAGCCAAAGTCACAGATTTTTAAGTCCGCTCCATCCGGGGAAACCATCAGGATGTTGTCTGTCTGCAGGACAAAAACAGAATTTTATCAGCATTTTATCAGTAAATAAGTTGCAGTGGCCCTGACTCACATTCAAACCTTCACTTACTTTAATATCGAGATGTAAGATGTTCATGCTGTGAATATATCCAACCCCTTCCAGAATTTGATGAATGTAAACCCGGACCTAATGCGAGACACACACACACACACACACACACACTGAACACAGTGTACTTTCAATCAGCAGGAAATGACCGAGAGCTTTATTTAAACATATGTATAATGCGTATAATGTTTATTACCTCTCTCTCACTGACTGATCCTTTTAATAACAAGTGTTCCAGTAATCCCTGAGACGAGCATCTGTGAAAAAAATCACGACATTAAAGTCAATAACTGAATTATAGCACGCTTAAATTATTTTTCCTTGGCAGCATATTTCCTCTTGAGAAACAAGACATTTCTTTATTTGTAACGAGTGAGATAAATAAGTAAGAAGTAAGATAAAGAAAGTAAGGAAGACTTTTTTGACAAAGAGTCCAAAAAGGACATAGATATCAATATACAGTGTAAAGACTGCTAGTCAATCTCGAATGTTCATAGTAAGTCTATAATTTTTTCTTATAGCAGTTCGATAGCTTTATTAAGAGCTCATGAAGTCACCATGTTAAGTTCTTATAGAAGCAAACTTGACTATGGGTTCTTTGGCATTGCATTATTTGACTATTATTTGATATTTACTATTAAAACTATTACATATGGTAAATTATTCGGCTGCTATCACACTTAGCTTTTTTTCTCAATCAGCAGCACACAGTTTACATTTAATCCTTTTGGAAGTTGGCCCAAAAGTTAAAAAAGTTCAACTTTTAAAAAAGTGTTTTTGTTTTTTTTTTTACCTCCCAAACAATCAGGCTGCAACAGAAGTTGAATCTTATTAGTGATGTAACAAATGATTAACTAATGATCCGTTAATGATGTAACTAATGATTACTACTAATGATTAGGTTTCATTTAGACTAATGACCAAAAGGCTTATAATGGTTAATTAACCACTTATTAAAAGCATAATAAATTGTTCATATGTAACTTCTAATGTGAAGTGTTGGCCAGAACTGATTAGCTTTCCATCTTTAATTAAAAAGAATTACAGTTGTAGATGTGTTTTGGTATAACTAGTGTAGTTCAGTGAAATATCTGGGTGAGAGGATGTTTTGGTGATGCCTACATCTCGGTGATGAGGACGAGCGTGCGGCGTGTGCTGAAGAAGTCGAGCAGGCAGGCCACCCTGCAGTGCGCGAGCCGGGACAGCAGGTCTCTCTCCTGGAAGGCTCGTGTGCGAGTGCTGCTCTTCAGTGGGATGAACTTAGCAGCGAAAACCTCAGCACTTGCCCTGTGTACGACCCGTTTCACCACCCCAAACGTGCCTCTGTATATAAACAAACAAAGAACATTCAAATCCCATTTACATGGAGACAATCCAGCTAATCCACTGCACTGTTAATGGATTCTGATTGGCCAGAAAGCGTTGATTAATTTTCTATAACAGAATGTTTATATTAATGAGCTCGTCCTAAAGCTTTATCGTTTTTATGATAGCAGCTCGTGCACAGGACTTGTACGAAGCACTCTCCACGTTAAATGGATTAAAATACTCAATGATATGGCGAAAGGTTTGTAAGGTTTACGGAAGGAGTCTCCAGTGTCAGAGCTTTGTAACAGTCAGAGGTAAAGCTCTAACTTTACATTTTCCGACAGCCTCAGGACAGAGTAGTTTACGCTTTATTGTGGTTTCTCATAAGAAGCTGCATTTTTTTCTTCAAGAGAGAGAAAAATTAGAGGCTGGTGAGGGAACGACTGTTTGTAGCTGATATGTGAGAACGTAAGTGAGAACAGGAACTAAACTGTTTTGTGGACATTCCACAACATTAAATGTAATTATAAATGGATAAAAAGTACGATGTATCGTTTTGCAATAGATACAAATTTTATCTGCTTTGATATAAATGGATTAAAACATAGGGATGTGCTGGTACAGGAAAATAATCTACTTTGGAGTGGTAATAGTCCTCCTTTGACTTTTTTTTTTATTATTATAACAGAAATAATATCATATTTTATTCCTCACATGCCATCTGGAGTTAAACAAATTAATTAATTAACAGAAAGTGTGTGAAGGTTTCCTGAGTCGACGTTACCTGCCAACCTCCTCATGGATATCGTAAACAGCGTGGAGTTTCCTCCTGCCCACCTCCAACCTTCTGTCCTCCTCTTCCTCCTCCTCCTCTTCCTCAAACTCCTCTGGACCTGAGAAAGGTATTGGCATGTGTACACTGTAAAAATTTACTGTAGATTTTACAGTAATTTACTGGCAACCTGGGTGAAGTATTGTAAAATTTACAGTAAACAACTGTAAAACACATTTACAATAAAATGTACTGTAATATCATACATAGTATAAAATAACACATAACCCTGTATGTTGATGGAGGATAGAGCTGAGCTTCAAAGATCTTGCTCAAAGATCCAATCGAGGCAGTTTGTTGGTGCTGGGATTTGAACACATGACCTTCTTATCTGCAACTCAAAGCCATAACTACTGAGCTACCACAGTTACCACTGATTCACTGCTATCTTTTAGTGGTGTTAATTAAGCGCCAGACTTAGCTGAATAAATGCAAGCTAGTTGCAGTCGTGTTGTGGTTAAGGCTTTGAGTCACAGCTCAGAAGGTTGTGTGTTCAAGTCCCTGTACTACCAAGCTGTCATGGTTGGGCAAGACCTGTAACCTTCGACTCAGCTGTATCCTGCATCAGCCAAATGAGCAAGTGTGCTGGGTTATGTGTCATTTTATGCAACATTAACATATTACAGTACTTTACTGTAAATATATTTTACAGTTGTTTACTGTACATTTTACAGTACTTTACTGGCAACCCATATTTAAGAGTCACTGTTTTCCTGCATGTGTATAGCATCAGCTGAATCATTATGATGAGCAAAGTTCTAGTAGGAGGTTTCTGCCAGTTCCTGTTCTCTTTATTGTGAGTCAAACGAGCATGGTAACTGAGGCTATCACCTTTTGTCTGTGATGGCTCTTGTTAATAACAAAGTTATCACCATTCTTTGAATTGGTGGTCATTGTTCATGATCATCAATACTTAAGCCATGAACTTTTCTTTTTCTCTAAGATAATGAAGTGTCTGAGTGGTATAGTTATGCTGATTGGATTAGCGCTGGTGAAACTCCAGAGTCTAGGACGAGCTTGATGACTTGATGACTGCTGCATTAAACAGCACATTCTCAATAAACAATCCTGCTGAAGATATACCAGGTTCTTGTGGTCTTCACTTCTGAGCCTGCAACACAAGTATATATGTTGGATGAATTAACGGTTCTAGCATTGTAAAGAAACCTTTTCTGTTGTAGTGTTCTACATAGTGAATTTAAGGGTCCTGTTAGAAGGAACCCTTGGAAGTGCTAGATCTAACCTTAATTTCTATTTATGTATACAAATTAGCAATAACATCCTGCTGGGATTCGTCGGTAGATGAAGTCACTTCAGCAAGTTTGACAAATTTGTGGTTTTTAGTTTTGGATCTAGGTTGCATGTGGAAAAAGCAGGTGTCTGCAGGTGTTTTTTTTTTTTTTGGGAAGGCTGGGATAAAAAATATTCTGTGGCCACCAACATTGTGTTTTAAACTAAATAATCAAAACAAATTTCAACAAATGGCAAACAAAGGGAAAACGTAAGTGCAGAAACTGTCTCTCCACTGTTATAGTGGAACGTCTACAGATGTTATAGTGATTCAGGTCAGAAAGTTTTTTTGGGTAGGTAGGCTAGCTACATTAGCACGTTGTGAGAGAGGGTTCGAACGGAGTACCAGGGCAAGTGATCATTCCTTGTATGTGTTTTCTGTGTATCATCAGTTGTAAGAATGATAATGGAGTGGATAATGTCCACACCAGGCACTGATAAAAAGGATTTCTGTTGACATCACAACTCGTGCACACCCCAGTGACCTTTTTTTCCACGCAAAAGCTGAGAGATGTAAGAAAAAGGTGTCTCCCCTTTCCAATGATGAACTTTTAAGCTAATTTAAGGTCTTTTTAGATGTAGTTGGGCTGGACACGGACAATTACCAGTTACCTCTTGCCTCTGTATTATACATTACCTGTATCCATGATGAGGTGGGCTTGGCAGGAAGCATGGCCTGAGCTGTTCATGGCTGTACAAGTGTAAGTGCCGCAATCAGAAATGTGAACGCTCGGTAAAGTGAGAGAGAAGCGAGCACCACTCTGCTTCACTTCCATGCGTTCACCAGAGACGAGCTCAACACCGTCCTATAGTAATAACAAACAAAGAGGATTATGGGACTTCAACTTCACCAACCGTTTAAAGATTCTCACATTCCTTAGTAGCCAAAATTTCTCAGACATGTTCAGTAATAATAATCCATGAATGTCTAGATGAGTTAGTTTTATTGCATATAATGAGCTCTATACCTTGATGCTGTCCTCTAAACCAACGACTCACTAACTTTTAAAGTACTGTGAGAATTATTATCAGTGATTGGGAGACTTTGCCAGACATAATAAATTTGCCACTCCTCAAGTTTTTAAAGACACTGTCGGATCTGCAATGTGCCTTTTCCATCTAAGATTTTAGAGAACGTTATCACCAATTTCACCATAGAACTTGATGGCTATTTTTGTCCTATAAGACTCTCGTCTTTATATCATCGTAGAAATCGCAAATTCTGGAACAAAATACTCAAAATGAAGCAGGTCACATTTATGGACCAGTATCTGTCTCGTGTGTAAAGTGTGTATGATTACTCTATACCTTGAACCAGTTGACCTCTGGGATCGGCTGCCCGGTAATAACCGCAGAAAAGGTTGCAGGTTGTCCAGGCCGTACATACAGATCCTCCATGTCCACCTGCACCACTGGAGGTTCTGCAAAAATGCATATTAGTGACTTACATTAAACACAGATGTTGGAACTGTCACTCTGGAGTTTTGCAGTTGAAACACTTGGATAAAACAACAAGGAGTGTCCTTCTTTTGCATCTTCAGCCAGGAAGAGGCTATGACAAGCAGTGAGGGGGAAAACATTACAAATTTGGAAACATACATGTAGACAATATGCATCAACACTGACACCTGAACGCTCCGCCAAAACATCTTGTCCAATGTTCCTTTCCAGATTTTCCAAAGAGAACTCAATAGATTCCTCCAAAAATTGTGTTCACCTGTGCATTTTTCATCCTCTGCTCTTGACACACGTGTCTCCTCTTGCTCTTCCTCTGGGATGTCCACTTGTTCCTCATCTACTTCCTGTGTAGCTTGAGCCTCACTGGTACTACGTACAGATCTGCAGAACATGTGTGCCATGATTTCATGTGACTTGTGAATTGAGATCGAAATGTTATAAACTTGGGTACAAGATGTGCAAGACTTGGACTCACTGGTTGGAAGGTCCAGACTGAAAGAACATCTGGAAGAAGTTTTTCACCAAAGCACTGGACCAACCTTCTGAATCTGCTGCTGTACCCAAGAAAGACACAGTCAGGATCTCACAGCAGTGAAAGTCGTATTTGTTCTGGGGTTTTTTTCTGTTACTTTTAGCATAAATATTTATCACAAATCACAAAACCAGTGATGTGGCTATAGATACATATTCCATAATTATTCTTCAGTTCTTGTAACATTTTAAGCATATGTAGAAACAAACATATAAATATTCGAGAATGCATTAAAAAATTATTTCCATTAGCTACAGTAGATTCACCAAGGCTAAGCTAAAAATGCAAACATGTCTCTACTTTTTTACCAAACTGTTTTTAATAAACATTCTATATTTGCATGTTTATTGTCAGCTAACACTTACCTTTATAACTCCAGGACTCTCAGAGTCCACCATGATTGTACTTTTTCTTTGTAAAACATATATATACATAGACAGAGCACATGGGCAGTGTGTGCCCAAAGGCAGCAGAAGAAATGACACTTTAACAGACCGGCCACAACACTTGGGGTCCAAGCACATAACCAGCTTTGAAAATGAAGGAAGTTGCAAGTTAGCCGGGCAAGCGCTGATCAGAAGGTAATGGGTTCATGGGAAAGAGACAGAGAGAGAGCAAGCAAGAGAAAGAAAGAGACAGAAGAGAGGTTTACATGCAATGTGTATGGGCGTCTCTCTGTATTTGTCAGGACACTTACATGAGGATGGCTCTGATTGGATCTTTAGTCTCCTGCTCTGGGACTAAAAAAGGGATTGGGATGGAGAGAATGGAGTTAAATAAAGAGAAGTGTGGATGAACATGGTCAACAGGTTTCCTAAAGCCACTAATGACCCACTTGTATGGTATGAGTGACTTTCGATAGTGAAGATAGTGAAGCTTTTGAGTGGAATGTTTCAATCATGAATTTTGTACCAGATAGATGTGTTTGAAAGGCATGCAAGTGTCTCGAACTATAAACCAAGCTTTATACTGTAATGTAAATCATAACAGTGAAACTTTAATGTGCTGAGATGTGTCTGAGGATGAAAAGATGGTATTATGATCTTGAATGACAGTTTGGTTCACACAACCACAGGCAAAATCATATAAGGAAAAATCTTTTACCATAATGGTTAGATTCGAGATAGAAGACATTGTTTGTTTATAGAGAATATATGCACTGGATCAAAGTACCCCTTTACCATTTTTTTTTTATTTAAAAAAGGATTATATGCAAATACAAACGCCCTACTGTCGGGAAATCGCGAGTTTCCAAGAATGATTCCAACGATGCCACAGGTAGATTTGTGTGCAGGAAACCAGGAATGTTCGTTAGCATCTGACTCCCCCCTTCCCGGATGTGACAGGCTAACTACCAGACTGTAAGGCTGTAGGAATCGAGTCCAATTTTTGTATTGACTTGGCCTTGTCTTGGTCTGGGGTATTGGTTTGCTAAATATGGTCTTGTTCTTGACTGAGAGTTTGTAAAAATATGCACAAAGTTTGACAAGAAGTAATTCTAGAAAACATAACCTAATCATTGGCACAATGATTCAAGGTTGGTTTTGAAAAGAATTTGATGGTTTTTGGTCTCAATCTAGACTCTGTATCGCTTTCTTTTGAGGAACTCATTCTTGACATGGCCTTGATCCCCTTAAGTCCTGGTCTTGGCAATCTTGACTACAGTCCTGCGAGTGAGTATTCAAAGGGGTATACATCAAGACATGGTGGACACAGATCTTTATTTCACAAATACTTAAGTCAAAGCAAAGAACTGGAACCAGGCTAGGAGGTGAAGATGAGATTTAGCACAAGGTTTGCACCAGATGGAAGCAGTTGGGTAATGGTTGTTGGTACTTGTTTGCCAGAACCTTGTTTACTTTCTCTTTTCCTGCAGTAAACTGCACAGGATTTACAAAACCAACTTCAACACAGACATCTCACACAAGGTCAGACCTGTGAGTTGAGCACAAGCTTCATGGAGACTATTTGAGTAAATTATAGTTCGCAGTCAAAAATGTACATCGCCTGAGTTGTGTTCTCCAAGCAGCACGGTGCCATAGTAACACCACACAAATCAATTTTCTATACAAATATCTAAAATGTTTAGAGCTATGTAAACAAATTTGGCCTAAATACCAGTGATATAATCAGAATAAGCTATCCAAGCGGTGTTGTCCCCCTTTACGATGAAAGTTGAGTGCTCGTGTTTTGTTTTGTCTTTGTCATTGGTTTGTTTCTCTATTGTGTGCAACTGTTCTGTGTTAGCTCACTGATCAGTATGTATACTCATCCTTGTTTCATTGCAAATTCTGATTCAATGTTATTATGTGTTTCTTAGCCTTGGTTCCTCGTTCTGTTTATCTTCATGGTTTTGACTTTTGCTCACTATTCCGGTTATGAATATTGATTATCTGACTACCTGTGTAATGAACACTGGTATGGACTTTGACTATTAATTTCGGATTCACCCTAGTAATGCACTCATTGAGTTTTTGCACTCGCATCCTGCCCAGTACAGGAGTGAAACATAAAAATGTTTTTAGGTACAAGGGTACTTTATAGCTACAATCAAGGATATGTCAACAAATAAGATACTCTGAAGAAGACTGGGTATGCTATTTTCTCTAAATTCATAAAAAGTTTTGATTAAAAGAAGCAAATCTGGTGGCAAGGTGTATAAACTAGGATGCTTTGCTGTTGTGATACCTTTATGAATCAGTCAATTGTATAAATTTGTATATTCCACATATCTGATGGAAATTCATTGCCGTACAAATCCGTGATTGCAGCTATACTGCATGTCTTTGGTTCCTTGGTTGATCATGGTCTCCTGACTGCAGAACTCATGTCAGATGTTAGACATAACAGATGACCTGAGGGTAACAAAGGGATGGAAGGACTAGTGGTATGTGGAACTGGTATGTGCTCTGTCAAACCCATGAGACCATGGCATTGCCGTAAGCAATAGTTTCCAGTGGTAAATATGGTAAAGTATGCTTGTTTTACCTTGCCTTATGGGACCGTCATACCTGCAGCTGAGGTGGCTTGTGGCTGGTCTTTGGCACTGTCTCTCGCAGGGGGTGGTGTGGAGTACAACTGCGCTTTGCACTTAGCACTGCCCATCTGATTTGTTATCTAAAACACAGGCAGGGTGGGCTAATACAATGTTTAAAATTCATAGAAATACACACATATGTTGATTTCAGTTGGAAAGCAGTGACCTGACCAGCATTTTTGAGAATAATTGCTCCAATTCAGATGAAAATTGTCCACTGATGTACCTTGTTTTGGTTAAATTTACTGTAGGTAATCCCAACATGATGGGCTAAACTGGTGTTTCAACCAATAAGAAACTTTATTAAAGCAAGTAAACTGTATAATTATATACAGTATAATTATATATTGTATTTCCAGAATTTAAAAATTTCCGGAAATTAATTAGGTAATTAACGTAACATAACGTAACCAAAGCTAACTTGCTAGAGAATTCGACCTCTTGCAAGCCAATATAAGGAATAAAACAAGATGGGGCATGCTGTTATAGGAAAATAATCAATGGTAGCATGATATGTTGGCCCAACATGAAGCAGAGTCAACCAAAGTTGATTATTTTTCTAAAAGAACATGTCCCCAAGTGTTTTATTCCTGTTATACTATAGGAATTTGAAAGTTTAAAGTTACAGCTTTAACTCTGACTGTTACAAAGCACTAACACTGGAGACTCCTTCCATAAATACTAAATAAACATTTCCAAACATCAATTACTTCTCGAAATTTTGAGGATTCTACAGCTCTGTGCCATGATGTGGCATAATAAGTGTTAGTGACTTTTTATGAAACATTATCACCAAAGGTTAATTTCTTCAGCTAACATGTTGCCCAGTGAGACAGGTACCACTGAAGAATGGGGATACGAATGCAGTTGCCACCAGAATGGAAAATACGATTCAAAATATGGTTTGTTGGTTAAGGTTACCTCACACTCATATTGTCCCACATCTGTCTCTTCTGCTTTCTTTATAACCAGTAAAAGGACTCCAGTCTGTGTATCACTGTCAATCTTGTATTTCGTGCTTTTCTCCAGCTGTGTGCCGTCCTTAAACCACCTATGACATAAACACCCACAGTAAACAACTTATGGCTCAGCGATATGACGATTTAATATAAATATCATTATACATTTTGCTTTTTTAAAAAAAAAAATTATGAACTGACTAGAACCAGCTAAAGTGATGTAAAGAAAACCAAAACTGTAAAACATTTTAAGATTTTTATGGATTCACATTTATTTTTATTTTTAGTTTTTTATTTATTTATTTATTTTTGCAGACATAGAATTTTTTTCAGACATTATATATAGTATTATTGAACAGATATTACTGGAAAATTGTTTATAAACCTATATATCTTAATAATCATGATATAATATTTTTGTCATATTGCCCACCTTTAAAACAACTGACAGGTAAGTGAAGTAAAACAGGACAGAGAGACTGAGTGATATGTAAACAGCGTCACCTGACAGTGGGTAGAGGAATACATCCTGCTGTACACTGCAACTTCACGTCCTTCTCTTTCACTAACGGAGTGTTCTGAAGTCTGGTTGTGAAACTAGGAGGCACTGTAAAGTGTAAATTACAGTCAGTGAGTTATCACTTCACCACACAAAGCTACGCCAGTTAGCTTGCTAAACAACGAATAAAGAGTCACCAGAATCATGGGGTGTTTCTCAATGCCAATTTGTGCTCCTGGGAAAAAAAAAAAAAAAAGTTCTTAGCAGGTTAGCTTCTGGTAACAAACTTGCAAGGACATGAGAAAGCTGCTGTAAGAGTTGATGGCTCACCATTCCTTAATTTGAAGATTTGTTCTGCTTTTCATTAGGAGAAGATTCTGATTACCTAAGTTAGATATTAGCTATAAAAAGCTATAAAAAGAGACATTCTAGTTTACTAGCACTAAAGGCAATAATGCGTACCTCAGTAGTATTCTCATGTCCTTGCAAGAACATTCTTTCCAAGAAGGAAAACACACTGTGATTCTGGTGATTCTGTATTCACTGTTCAGCAAGGTTACTGGTGTAGCTCGGTGTAGTCATGATGTACATCGAAGTGCATATTGGTAGGTTGAGTGTTTAAGTTAACAATCCAGATCACTATTGCGCTTACCGTCAACAACGATCTTGGCCAGGGTGCTAGCGTTCCCCATAGGGTTCGCTGCATAACACATGTACTGACCCGAATCATCCATGGACGCAGAAGTCAGAACCAAATAGCAAGCACCTGAGTTTCCCTCTGAGATAATGTGATGCTGGTCATCCTTCAGAGCAATGCCATCTGAGAAAGCAGGAAACATTTAAGTGCCAGTATTCAGTATCCAGTTCTAAAAATTCTGAGAAGAATGCTGAAGTAAATATTACCTTTGTACCAGGTAACCGCAGGTTTTGGGATTCCTGTGACATTGCACACGAGTTTTATGGTCTGTCCAAATTTAACTACAGAATCAGTAAGAATCAGCTCGAAGCATGGAGCGCCTGTCAACATACAAATTAAAACATTTAATGAACCAGCTATTTGCTAGAGAGTCTTTATTATACCAATGTGTGCTGGAATTTTACTGCAAACTCACTCCATAATGGAAGTTTACTGCGTTGTTGCAAATCTCGAAGGTCTCTGAGCCAGGACAAGCGGGAGAGCACGGAATGAGCTTGAAGAGTGACTTTTCGGATTGTACCTCGATGCTCATGCCAGATACCCCAGGATCGGTCATCCCCTTCTACCGTATCCTTCAAGTCCACATCGCTCAGCTGCACAAGAAGGAAAATCTTTTTTTATTACAACAAGAGCAACTTTTTTAATTAACAGCTGCAATAGTTATCAAGAGTCTTATGTTCAAAGATTTCTCCAGATTTCTTCTGCCAACCACTCCTCAGGATCAAACTGGGGACCCTGGAGCTGTGAGGCAGCAACGCTATCCACTGCACCACCATCCAGCTTTTACTAAAACTACATTATGTATATGTGTGTGTCTTTTTCCAAAATTACCTTCATCTTGTTCCTGAAGACACAGAATATGGACTGGGTGGTCAAGTCTCTTTTTGTTTTGCAGAAGACGATACAGTCCTTGAACAGGAAGACATGACGATGGTGGCCCCTGAGTGAAATTTTAGTCCCGGGTGCTTCCTCCCATACAATGAAGGAACCCTGAGATGGAAAACAACCAAGCGATCATGAATCAGAGCAACATCTAGCGCACTGAGTTGACGAGTTGATGAAGTTCCATTGTCTGATCACCCACCTGTCGGACTGGTTCTCCAAGCCCTTTGAGAGGTGCTGGATAGTTCTCAATCAGGGACACATGCTGCACGTTCTCTGCACGCCAAGGCAAGCTGGACACCATGGAAAAGGCGTCTTCAAGTAGGCAACAGCTCTGGCCACTCTTTGCTTTGTTCCTTATCAACTCCTGCAAATAAACAATGAAACCGCAACTTTCTTTGTTATGGTAGTTTACAGAAATTAAACTACCAAATCATTTTATAAAGTTCACAACTCTACCTTGAACAGAGCTTTGTACATTTCAAGCCTCTCCAAAGGTCTCTCCAAATACGTGCTGACACTAAACACTCGAGTATCCTGATGTGCAAAAGCAGTGTTGGCATATTGCTGAAAAACATATTATTTTTAATTCCAGTATGCTCTTGTGGAACAAGTGAACTTTGTTTTTTTTTATCTATAAAACTTCCAGTGTTTATAACAGTGGGGAAGCTACTTTGCAGTTGTAACTTTTTTGTAAGCTACAATAATTTAAAATAGCTAAGCTACAGCCAAACTATCAGCACTGTATGTATGACACTGTATGTATAATACTATGTACTTACCTTAAAGAAGTGCTGTGTGTTTTTGTCTGAGATGCAGGCCTCAGCTTGAGACTGGCCTATAATGTACTGAAGATACATCTCAAAGTCTGGGGCATAATTTACAAAACACTGAGCCACGTCATCATCTGTGGTGCACTGGCTTAGCTTCGGTAAAATACAACTGCAAGATGGAAATATGCTGAGATGACTCACTAGACTCACCACAACAAAAACAGTAAATAATGATATTAATCAAGGAATAAAACACTCCATGTGGTGCTATTATAGGAAAACAATCAACAAGCACGGTCACTGTTAACACCTTGAAGCTTGTTGTTTTCCTATAACAGCAACATGTTTTATTCCTCTTATATCACAGCAAGTTGCCAACGCTACAACCTTTCATTAAATAAAAAAAATTCATACTTTTTTTTAATCCATTGATCATTGCATCTAACATCGTGGAATGTCCACGGAAAAAGTTAGTTCCTGTTCTCACTTACTTTATTGAGGTTATAAAGAGTCATTACACCTTTCCTCTGACTGCTACAAAGCACTGACACTGGAGACTCCTTACATAAATGTTAAAAAAATATGTCCTCATATGACAACACGTTTTTAAAATCCTTTTATGTGGAGCGTCCGCTGTACAAGTTCCTGTGAATGAGCTGTATAATACGTATAATACACCTGTGATATAATACACCTGAGCTGCTCTACTGTCAGAGCTGCTGTTATAGAAACTTAATCATCACCTTCTGCCCAACAGTGCTGTGGTATAAACAAATATATTACACAATAAAGGTGTTTTTTTTTTCCACTTTACTTTACCATTCATGGAAGCTTGCGATGTCCTTCGTGTTGCGGAATATGTACTCTTTCTGGCTAAGAATAGTGAGCGGAACCTTGGAGTTTGTCTCTACGTGCTGTAAATGGTGCTCCACAAAGAAATTCATTTCTCTCACATACTCGTTTTCACTATCGAGCAGACCTTTGATCAACTGCCTGAAAAGTAAAAGCGTATAAATCGATATTGAAGTTTTCGTAAAAGTATTGCAAACCATATAAACTTGCATGTGCTAACTCACCTTGATGTCTCTCTATATTCCTCTTTAGAGGGTGTTTTTCTTCTTTTTTCGGAAGCGTCTTTTGTCTCTGTTTCTTGCACCAGAGAAAGAAGTTCCTTCAAAAAGAGTCATCACATGATGGGTCAGCGACAGGGGCGGAAAATACTTGAGTAAATGTGCTTCGTTACTGTACTTAAGTACTAGTTTGGAAGATCTGTGGTTTATTCAATTATTATTGATATTCAAATACAGGTACAAGAGAAATTTTGGCCTTCAAAAACTTGATACAAATCTCAAATTCCATTTCTTTTTTCTTAGTAAGATTTTCTCTTTTGCTGGATTTACCAGTGATTCGTACAAGATGGCATGTCTCATTTGCCTCCCATTTTAAAAAAAATATTAGACTTAAAAATTCGCCATCAAAGCTAAAGAAGTATGTTGAGTTAAGTTAACTTTAAGTTCACCAGATACATTTTGTAAATTAGCTAGTTAAATTAGCTAGTTAAGTTTTGCAAATCAGCTTTTTAAATGAGATAGCTATTTACATTTTTAAATTACGGTGCTAAATTCGCTAGCTAGTCATGTTTTGTAATTTAGCTAGTTAAACTTGCTAACAAGTTTTGTTTTGTAAACTAATTTTTTAAAGTTTTGTTTTCATTACTAATGGGCCTTAACCTTCTCTTAAAATTCTCGGTGTGTCTCAGTTACCAGAATATGTTCATTATGAACTATGAACTTGAATACTTGAGTATGTTTAAATGTAAATACTTTTTGACTTTCATTCAAGTAGATTTTTGACTCTGTACATCTATTTTTAATTGAGAAAGATTCTGACAGAGTATCGTATTTCTCTGTACATTTTCCACCCCTGCTCATGAAGAAGCATTCAACTTATCTGCTGAAACCCCAACAATGCTAACCTTTGTCTTTTTCTCAAGGTATGCTGGAGACAACCATCCTTGTCTGGATGGAGTGGTTTTGCTTGGTTTAGTACGGACAAGCCACTTCACAGGATGCACAGAATCGAGGACCTCCACAAACTGGCCTTCCTTAAGAATAAAGGTTTCTTTATTGCCTCCGATGGGGTGACAGTCCACTTTGGCCACATAGATATCAAATGTCTGAGGAAGAAATACCACGTGTCAAATGATGACCAAAAAAAATCATCACATAGAACTCAATGTAGAACAATACAACACTTATAGCAATATGATATTACCTCCTCTCTGTCATCATCCTCATCTGACTCTGAGAGTGACTCCGCATTGGATGAGGTCTTGAGGCCATGAGGGTATTTAGGAGATGGAGTCTTGCTTACTGATATTCCTTCTGTGAAAAAATAATTTGTATTTAATCAGAGATTTTTCAGCAAGATACAGCCAGTTGTGTATGCAAACTGTCCTGAAGTTGTCCTAGTACAGCTTCTTTACTTTGTGGTTAATTTTTGTTAATGACTAAAACTATAATCTTAACCCTATGTTCACACTAGCAAACGATAAAGTTACAGGCGACCATTCGTTTTCTCTCTACATGTGTGACACTGACACAATTTCAGAGGCAGCGCGATAAGTGATATTTGAACAGAGATTTTCCCAATTCTATGCAAATTAGGTAAGACCCTGTAAAGAAGTGACAAACTCAAACGCAGACTAATCCTATGACGATGATTTCTTAAGCTCCCAACTCACAAATTTAGTTCCTACCTGCAATTAGTTCCATTTACTGTTTGATGAGCAAAAATTGAAGAAAAGTTTATAACTGTGTTTCATCTTATCCTGTCATTAGATGTGTATAGAGACATTATGAAGAAAAGCAAAGCTTGGACAGAAGTAGCAGAGCTCGTTGGTGGTTCTGGTGAGCGTATGTACCTAGTACAGTACAAGCGACATTTTCAGCTGCTAGTGTGATCATAGGATTAGCTTTCATTCCTTAATATCAATTAAAATAGTTTTAAGATAGGCATGGAAGAAGAGGCCAACCTTTTACTTTTAACCGTCCAGTGATTTTTTGTGGTTGAGGGCTGATAGCGTTTTCCTCTTCTAAACTTTTAGACAGCTGCATTTTTGGTTTTGTATTTTCCACTTCTTTTTCTCTGTAAAAACACAAAATTGCAATTTCTTTTATAATTATGGTTTTAAAATTAATATTAGGTTTATAATCAGGTCTTGTTACCTGGATAAGTAGCCTGTATCTGCATCAGGGGCAGTGTCATAATCTGAAGGACAGGATGCTACAAAACACAACAAAAAGTTAAAATAAAAAAAAAAAAAACAGATTAATTTAAAATCTTTACAATTTTTAAATGTTGTGTGTTCCCTCATGCCAGGAGCAATCTTGATTTCAGAAATTAAAGTGTATCGATTTTCACAAGACAAAGCAGTGCTTGCAAAATTCTTAGATTGCTGCAGTGAAGAGATGCCTTGACACTACACTAACTCCAGCATCTGTAGCATACATTTTATCTAAACATTTATGAATTCTTACTTAAAAGCGACATACAGAATGCAAGTCATCAGTAAATTGTATCAGGGTCTAACAACCATTTACAACACAAGAGCTGTTTGAGCTGTTTGAGCTGCATATCATAACCTAAATGAATGAATACTCAGCTGTGTACTCCATTTGTTCACCAACCAAGAACGCTAACCAGCTAGCTAGCTAACTGACGCAGCCATACACGTACAGGGTCTGCTTCTCCTTCTCTTTTAGCAACTAACCATGCTGGGTACATTTTAGACAGCAATTGATTTGCTCCAGCTTCAGCATAAACAACACAGAAGCCATCTGCCTTATAAAAGCAAATATTTCCCACCTTTCCACAAAGAAAGTAATTATAAGCATATACATTGGGGTAAGTCACGTCAGGTAAAAGTTTTACATCAATGGGAAAAATGGTAATGACAGTTGGTCATGACAGTTTTGTTAATTTGTATATATCTTGTTTGTTCATCTGTATGGAGACTATTCATTTTGTTTTTGACATCTTAAAATTTTAAATCCTTTAGGAATGGACATGTGCAGTAATTTTGAAACAGTCTTTAAATTGCGAGTCATGTAACACACATAGATTTCAAACAATTTTTAAGACAACTTACTAGAACTAACTGAAATGAGACTTTTCCTTTTCTCCTGAACTTTTCTGTCAGTGACATCTGTAGGCAGATCGTAGATGAGCCTAAGTGAGTCCTCTTCCTTATTAGAGTTCTGCCCAGTTTCTTTTCCAGGAGTCAGTTCTGTTGCTGACGGCTGTGCAGTTTCAATTATAGGTTTGTTTGGATGACTGACTGTCACATTCCCGTTGTAACTAGTAGTACCAAACCTGTTGGCAACTTCACAAGTGTAGATCCCTGCATCTTTGAAACTTGCATTAGCTATAACCAGCAAGCACCTACCATCTTCATGATGGCTGATCTTGTGGCGCTTCCCAGACTTTATCTCAACGCCATCCTTCAGCCACCGCACTATGCTGGGTTTACCCTCAACGATACACTCCAAACAAAATGCATCACTCAGTGCCACATACTGGGTCTTGAACACTGCCTTGAAAACAGGCCTCATGTCCTTTCGAGCCTTGTAGCCTTTGAAAGCAGCTTGGATCTTGATAGCTGCCTCTAGCATCTCTGTCTCATCTTCTTGACTTATGTCTATACCAGAGGGTTCTTGAGCATGCTGTTCTGGAAGGTTGGTGTGCTTTGTTGTCTCTGCAACTTCACAAGCTTTGGTGATCTCTTCCCAAGATTTATGGTTGACAGTACCAACAACCAGACCCTCTACCTTGGTCTGAGCTGCTACCTTTTCCTTAGATTGAATTGTTAAATGTTCTGGGGCCTCTTCCATTTGCTTCATGTTTATCTGCTCTGTAAAACCCATCTGCACAGCTGACTCTGCTTTCTGTTGCAGGGCTTGTTTAACAGAAGGTTCTGTTGGTTTTCCTACACTGATATGTTGCTTCTTGTATTCCTGATCCTTAATATGTTGATTTGATGCTTTCTCTGCAAGATGCTCCTCAGCTTCACTTAAGAATTGAATCTTTTCAGGTGCTACAAGTTTTTCACTATGGACACATGGTTTCTCTTCTTTTACTTCTTGCCTTACTAATGTTTCCTTATATTTCTCTTTGGTCATTTTATCTGCGAAATCCAGGAACTGACTCTCAGTATCTGAGGGACCTCTGGAAGTTTTTTCTTCAAATGGCTCCATGACCAAAACCTGTTTCTTTGGCTCCAGAACACTGTCTTGCCCTTGAAGAACAATCTGTGGCTGGGTGAACTTTCCCTTGTAGCGAGGTAGTGCTATTGGTACAATTTTACCTTGAGTCTCACTTTTCTGCTCTGTGGTATCTCTGCACTCTGTTGCTTGCTTTATATTGTCTCGATTTTGAATGATAGAAATGTCTGTGGTAGTCGTAACTGCAATCTTCTCTGCTCTGTTACTCTGTTCTGCAGTAACATGATCATCAGGAGAAGGAGTGGGCTTCCCAATATCCACCATCACCTCGTCCTTCCCAGAGAATCTTTCATTTTCCTTCACCATTTCCCTCACTAATGTGTTCTTCTCAAAGTCTTGCTCCTCTGTCCTCTTTACACTATGATCCAAATGGTCATCCTGCCATTGCTCTAGTATAGTATTAGCAGATTGCTGGCTTACAGGTGACATTTTTGGTTCATCGACATTGCTTTTTCCATGTAGCATAGGAAATTGCTGGGATCTCTTGCCCTTTGAGCGTGGTGGTACCTGAGGGATTTCCTTAGGTTTGACTGGAAACTCTAGATGGCAGTAACAAGAAAAACAATACATACAAGTATACAATTATCAAGATGGCAAGGAAATCTTTCTTTAATAGTTTACTAGGATGCATCAATACCAATACTGGTATGTATATCATTCTGTTACTGTGTTCATTTGCTGGTACTCATACTCAACAAACAAACCATGTGATACTATGTGATGTAAGCCTAGTGTACATTGTCACACTAATGAACAAACGGCATAAGATGACAGCGATCTGGAGGTATTTCCAATTAATGGTCAAAGCAAAGCAGAGTGCAAACTGTGCTTTGTAAAAATATCTAGAGGAGGATCTACAGTGTCTTCCTACAATAGAAGTAATCTGGAATATCTTATGGTGTTTAAATGGTGGTTTTAAAAGAGAGTGCTAGCACAGCACAGAGCAGCATCAGTATCAGTGAGCATGGAGTTAGTAAGCATGAAGTAAGCACTGAAAGTACAGAACAGAAAGAACTTAGTGAAGCAAATGGACCTTTTACACCAACAGTAGCGGTTGTCTCCGCTTTGCTAGCACAGCACTTGTAAACACTGCAATCTTCGGTGTTGAAGTCACAAATTTTAAGCTGTAGTTCACAGCCATTTTGCTTCATTTCATACTTGCTTCCTGGTCTAAGCAGCATAGTTTCTTTTTTCCATTCCACAAAAATTCCAGGTTTAGAGAGCTCACAGTAGAGCTCGGCAGTTTTACCCTCTTCTACCACCAGATTTTGAAGCTCCTTGCAGAAGAACAAAGGTTTTTCTAGAGAGAATGAAGAATATGTTGGTCAATTTTCTTCCACAATGAAGCACTTTGGTCAACCATATTTGTTGTGTTGGTCACAACAAAGCACATACCTTTCACCATAATAGTTGCAGTGGTGACCAGACTGCCAGCACAACATTTGTAGGAGCCACTATCAGAACTCCTCAGATCATGGATCATAAGCTGCAGTTCACATCCATCCTGCTTCATTTCATACTTCTCTCCAGGTTTCAGAAGAAGAGCTCCTTTCTTCCACTGCACTGCAACTCCAGATTTCGAGAGCTGACAGGACAACAAGGCAGTATTTCCCTCTTCTTCCTCCAGATTTTGAAGCTCCTTGCAGAAGAACAAAGGTTTTTCTGGAGGGAACAAAGAACAGGTGGTCAGTTCTTTACTCACTAAAAAGAACATCATAAAACATTATGCAGAATTAATGTTCCAACTTTATTTACCCTTGTGTTGGTGGCAATTTATGACCTACCTTTCACTACAATGGATGATGTAGTGACCAGACTACCAGCACAGCATTTGTACGAGCCACTATCAGAACTCCTCAGATCATGGATCATAAGCTGCAGTTCACATCCATCCTGATTCATTTCATACTTCTCTCCAGGCTCCAAAAGAAGTCCTCCTTTCTTCCACTGCACTGCAACTCCAGGTTTCGAGAGCTCACAAAAGAACAAGGCTGTTTTACCCTCTTCTACCTCCAGATTTTGAAGCTCCTTGCAGAACAACAAAGGTTTTTCTGGAGAGAAGGAAGAACATGTTGGTCAACTTTTCTCTTACAGCAACAAAGTACATTAAACTTATTGTCAAATGTATGTACCTGCACTTTGTTCAACGGTATTTGGTCACAACAGCCATGTCACCTAAAACCACATACCTTTCACTACCATGGACATAGTAGTGAACAGACTACCAGCACAGCATTTGTAGGAGCCACTATCAGAACTTCTTAGATCATGGATTTTAAGCTGCAGTTCACATCCATCCTGCTTCATTTCATACTTCTCTCCAGGCTTCAGAAGAAGAGCTCCTTTCTTCCACTGCAC
>CM075010.1:1643831-1674929 GCA_037576675.1 Pangasius sanitwongsei
AGTTGCAGTTCACATCCATCCTGCTTCATTTCATACTTCTCTCCAGGCTTCAGAAGAAGAGCTCCTTTCTTCCACTGTACTGCAGCCCCAGGTTTCGAGATCTCACAGCACAGCAAGGCAATTGTACCCTCTTCTACCTCCAGATTTTGTAGCTCCTTGCAGAAGAACAAAGATTTTTCTGGAGAGAACAAAGAATATTGTGGTCAGGTCTTTTCTCACTAAGATGGATATCATAAAACTTGTTGTCAAATTCATGTTCCAACTTCATTTACCCTTGTGTTCACCATAGTACACCACCTACCCTTTACTAAAATTGAGCCTGTCGTGGTGAGAATACCAGCACAACATTTGTAGGAGCCACTATCAGAACTTCTCAGTTCATGGATCTTAAGTTGCAGTTCACATCCATTTCGCTTCATTTCATACTTCTCTCCAGGCTTCAGAAGAAGAGCTCCTTTTTTCCACTGCACGGATACTTCAGGTTTCGAGATCGCACAGCTGAGCAAGGCAATTGTACCCTCTTCTACCTCCAGATTTTGAAGCTCCTTACAGAAGAACAAAGGTTTTTCTGGAGAGAACAAAGAACACGGTGGTGACATTTCTCTACCAATGTTAGAGTTCATAAAACTCATTGTCAAATGTATGTTCCTGCTCTTCAACAGCATACCTTTCACATTAATAGATGCTGTAGTGACCAGACTACCAGCACAACATTTGTAGGAGCCACTATCAGAACTTCTTAGATCATGGATCTTAAGTTGCAGTTCACATCCATCCTGCTTCATTTCATACTTCTCTCCAGGCTTCAGAAGAAGTGCTCCTTTCTTCCACTGCACTGCAACTCCAGGTTTAGAGAGCTCACAGCACAACAACCTGGTTTCACCTTCCTCTGCTTCTTGATTTTTGAGCTCCTTGTAGAAGAACAAAGGTTGTTCTGAACATGACAGATTAATATGTTGTTAAATAGTTGTGTAACATTTCTTAGTTATTATGAGGGTAACGCTGCATGTATGGATAAATTAATCAGTGGAATAACAGAAAATGATTATGCATACCTTTTACAAGAACAATTGCTGTGGTTGCTGCAGTATCAGCAAAACATCTATAAGTACCACTGTCCTCACATGTCAGATCATGAATTTGAAGTTGTAGTTCACATCCATTCTCCTTCATTTTATACTTGTCTCCTGGTCTAAGCAGGACTGATCCCTTCTTCCACTGTACTGCAACCCCAGGTTTAGAGCTCTCGCAGGTTAGCAAAGCAATTCCACCTTCTTCCAACTCTAGATTTTGGAGTTCCTCACGAAAGTATACTGTTACTTCTACAGAGAATTCAAGGGTTACTACTACAGTTTTTTACTAGTATACATTATTCCCATACTCTTAAATACAGTCCCCATTATGCCAAAATGCCATGTACCTTTCACTTCAAGAGATGCCACGGTTTCAAGGCTACCAGCACAGCACTTGTAGGAACCACTGTCTTGATGTGTTAAGTCATGTATTTTAAGCTGTAATTTGCAGCCATTTTGCCTTATCTCATATTTACCCCCAGGCCTCAGACGGGTTGCACCTTTCTTCCACAGCACTGGAACTCCAGGTTTAGAGAGCTCACAGAACAGCGAGGCACTCTCTCCTTCCATTGCTTGCATACTTTGGAGCTCCACAAGAAAGAATGGTGGCTGTTCTGCATAAAACAAAATACATCAGATCATTTTACGTCATTGTGTAGTGGTTAAATTACAAGGAACCTAAACACAGAGAGTAGGTTTCCATGACATATATCAAGCTTCATGAATGACCAGATTGTATCACTAGTGGTAATCCATTTGGTGAGTAAGCAACTTGCTACATAACTAGACCAGTAGGTGAATGGATATTTTGTTCTACAACATGTTCCCTTCCAGCCTCTAGCATGGCTCAACTTGACCCACTATTCCTCAAGACAGAATGAAGACACTTCTTTAAGACTCTGCTCTGTCCTGGCACCCTGGTGGTGGAATGAACTTCCCCTGGCTATTTTATAACAAAGACTGAAGACCTACTTCTTCACTAAGCAGTTAAATGAGCACTAATAAAAAAAAAAAACATGTAGTAATTGTATTGCTGTACCAACATGTACTAACTCATCTCTAAGGGTTTTAATTTAACAGTATTCTTAGACCCTGGCCTACTTGCATGAGCATGAGTATATTTTTTGATAGAGACTACAAAGCACTTGCTCTAGATAAAGGCATCTACCAAATTCTGAAATTGTAGATGTAAATTTTGACTTTATTGACAGAATCTTCTACCTAACATGATGATCCTAAAAATGTATTGCACATACCTTTCACTTCGAGGGATGCTGTAGTCACAATGCCACCTGTACAGCATTTGTAGGTACCACTGTCATGATTTGTTAAGTCATGGATTTTAAGCTGAAATTCACAATCATTCTGTTTCATTTCATACTTATTTCCAGGCTTCAGCACTAATGCTCCTTTTTTCCACTGCACTGGAACTCCAGGTTTAGAGACTTTACAGCACAGCGAGGCAGTCTCACCCTCTACTGCTTCCAGATTTTGAAGTTCCTCATGGAAAAACAGGGGTTGTTCTGAAATAGTAAAATGGACAATTTTGATCTGGATGACTTTATGTATATAGATTTTGCAGAATTTGCATACAATATTACACAGAGACTGGGCATACCTTTTACCATAACAGATGCAGTAGTAACCAAGCCACCAGCACAGCATTTGTAATTTCCACTGTCCAGACCCTTCACGTCATGGATCTTAAGCTGCAGTTTACAACCATCCTGCTTTAATTCATATTTGTCTCCTGATCTAAGCAGCACTGTTCCTTTCTTCCACTGCACCATAACCCCAGGTTTAGAAAGCTCACAGCACAAGAAGGCGGTTTCACCCTCCTCTAACTGCTGATTTTGTAGCTCCTCAGAGAAGAACAGTGGTTGTTCTGGAGGTTATTACATTAAAAGTTGTTTAACTCATTTCCAAATATATGTATATATCCACTGGGAAACATATTATCCTTGAAATTATATATTCTTTACCTTTTACTAGGATATTAGCCTTTGTCTCTAGGCTACCAGCACAACATTTGTAGACTCCACTGTCCTCACATTTCAAGTCATTTATCTGGAGCTCTAATTCACAACCATTCTGCTTCATCTCATATTTGATTCCAGGTCTCAGCAGCACAGTTCCCTTCTTCCACTGCACTGGAACTCCAGGCTTAGAGAGCTCACAGCACAGGAAAGAGGTTTCACCCTCTTCGGCTTCCATACTTTGGAGTTCCTCACGAAAGAACAGAGGTTGTTCTAGAAAAAGGTGGCTTTAATTTAGACTGTGTTAACAGAAAACATTTTGATTACTGAATACGCTTTTCACATTATGTCGAATACCTTTGACACTAAGACTAGCTTTCGTCTCAATGCTATCCACACAGCATCTGTAGATGCCGCTATCCTGAACTTCCAGGTCGTAGATTTGAAGTTGTACTTCACAAACATCCTGCTTTATTTTATATTTGTTTCCTGGTCTAAGCAAAACACCTCCCTTCTTCCATTGCACCAAAACTCCAGGTTTAGAGAGCTCACAGCACAGGAAGGCGGTTTCACCCTCTTCCACCTGCTGATTTTGAAGTTCCTCACGGAAGAAAAGTGGACGTTCTAGGACACAGAATATAGGTCCAGTTTCAACATCAACGATCCATGCACAAAAAGGAAGCAACAGGATTTAAATAAAAATAATCCCTTATAAATCATACATTGACAATCGGCATTATAATGTTTAGTAACTTTGATAACACTCTAGAACAAGCGTGTCAAAGATACGGCCTGTGGGCTGGGAGCAGCCCAATAAACTGTCTTGTGGACTGTAATTGAAGTAAAATATTTGAAAAAAAGGTTGTCTCCACTAGAGACAAACTACATTAACTAGAGGAATAAACTAAAATGTGCTAATGCTGTAACCCATGTCTCTTTCCAAAACAACTAATTTAGGGATTTCACAGCAACGGAGAACCTGCAACTTTTACATCATTTATTTGCTATTAATTTTGCAAACTATATAGATTTTTAAAAAAAAATACATTTTATGTAAAAAAAATTATATTTCATAGATTCATGACATTTCAGTTGTCAGGTTGTCCAAATATACTGTATATACTGATTTTTTTTGTCTGGCCCACTTGACATTGGATTAAGTTTAATGAGTTTGATGGCCATGGTCTAGAAATTATACAAGAACATACCCTAATGTTCAGATTACATTAGACTTACCTCTGATGGTGAGAGCAGCCATACTCTGCATGTCTCCTGTGTCACACATATAAACCCCAGTATCCTCTTTTTCTATTCTATGTATTAAAAGCAGGTTGCGCTTCCCTTCTTTACGAGGTTCATACTTTTCCCCTGCCAGAAGGGTGACGTTGTTTCGTTTCCATGTGATGGGCGTGCAGTCATCCGAGGTAACACAGGATAATGTGGCCGTATCGCCCTCAAAAACGACCATGTCTTTCAATTTCTCTTCTATCAAAACTGTTAGATAGATGATAGATGATATAATATGCATAGATGTATTAGTATTTTTTATATTATATCAGTAACTTTTTCTAAGACAGTATATCATAATTTTGAGAGGGTTTTTTTCTATTTTGAACAACTGCTACAATTATTGGAAAACACTCTCTTGGCATCTGACTGAGCTGTAAATAAGTCAGGTTTTCACTTATGCAGTGTTCACTCTGTTTGAATGGAACCCTGGTATGTTCTCCTCCTCTGTCAGGTTCTTTAGGCAGGTGAGAACACAGCAATCACACTCCAGTGTGGACCAAACAGTCCGAGAGCATCTGAGTGAGGTTGTCTCCATCTGCATCAAATCTTACTCTTTCTCACTACAGCTGACTCAGTTGTAGTGAGAAAGTGATTCAACCCTGAATTGACTCGAGTTCATGAAGTGAATCAAACACTGAAGAGTTTTATGAGGAAGTTTTCAGCCGAACACACCTCTCTGAAAAAGTTTTTTTTTGGTTGTCTGGTTTGTTTAATTATGTCCAGTGTGAAACCAAATCAAACCAAACAGCAAATGAACTAAAAGTATGAATTTTGTTCTAATTCAGGCTTGAGAAATGGACTAATAGGTATGAAAATGTCCTAAGGCAGCAGAAGGACCCTCACTTCCATTCTCACCTTTGGGTTTACTATTCACTCGTAGACGAGCTGAAGTCCACTCTTCTCCTATCACAAAGGCCACAATACCTGACTCCTCAGGTGTTGTCATGGTAAGTGTCAGGTGATGCTCACGACCGCAACACCTCATCTGATTCATTTCATTTTCCTGCAGAACAGTGGAGTCGAGCCACCACACTCCATCAGTGACATCGCTATGTGAAAGCTCGCACACAAAATGGGCATCTTCTCCTGCGGTTACAGTCAGGTCCCGTAGCTCTCTCACAATTCTCACACGCTCTAAGACATAAAAGTTTGATAGAAAATCCTTTACCATGGTGATAGAAAGTTTATAAAAAGTTCTTTGTGCTTTTGTAAATAAGACATTTTCCATTTACCAATCACTCTAAGGTGTGCTGATGTCATCTTTCCCCTTGTGCTACATGTGTACACACCAGCATCCTCAGGCCTTAGCTTTCTGATCTCAAGTTCCTGCGTTGAGCCCTTTTGGTGTAGAGTAAATCGGCCACCTTGTGTGATCTGCCGTGAGTCTTTTTTCCAAGCCACTGGTGCATTAGGACTTGACAGCAAACAACTGAACACCACAGAGTTTCCCTCCATCGCCTCCTGGTCCTGTAGTTCTTTCTCAAAGAACACAGAGGCTGCAGCTGTGTGTAAAGAGGATTCATGAAAAGGAGTTTAAATTCAGGATCTTACTTCTTTCTGTAATCTCTTTTTTTTTCATTTGAAGTGCAGCAAAATCTTTACAGATTTTAATTATTGAGTTCAGATTTAGAAAAATCTGTATACAAACTTTTTTTTTATAAATAGGAGAGATGCATGTACAATCAGGTTGCAAAAGCTAGTAACATCTGTGAGCTGCGAGATACATTTTTACATAAAATGTTTTCCTTTCCTTGTCAGAAAAAGATGAACAGAACTTATGCTAACAAATGGAAATCTGACATTATATCACAGCTGTATACATTAGTAAATACATGTCAATGGTCCAACATGGCTGTCAGGCCTCCAATTTCCAGATATCTTCGCATACTGTACCTGATTAAGACCTTATGTATGCATATATATATTTAAAAAGGTTTATTGTTGATTGGTCTTATAATGTTATTAAAATCCATTTTCTCTCTGTCGAACTACAGTATACATGTTCTCCTGCTTCCTAATGTGATTCCGGTGCCTAATCTTTTCCTTCCTCTTGGCGTCTCAGACTTTCCTCGCCACTTTTGGCTCTGGCTTGTGATGTAAATCTACATCTGGTATACAAATAAAATTGAACTGAATTGAATATTGAGGATGTACTATATAACAATAACAATTATGATGAAAATACTCATCAGGAAAAATAATAGTATTTTGGCAATACTATTCTCGGACTGAGAATGGGAATGTGTTTGAGCAACACAGCATGAAATTTTTAACAAAGAAATGTTCTGTTCAACGATATTCCATTTACTACATTATGAAGCAGTTGTATTTGGGAATGCATAATGAGTAATGGATGCATAATGAATGAGAATATGATTGCAATAAATTTACCTGCATTTATAAACTTAACACCTTCTCATTTAGGAGGTCAAACAGGTTGCACTGGACCTACCCCTGACGTTAACTTCAGCGGTTGTCTTTTGGTCTCCGATGACACAGCTATACTCCCCAACATCCATAGGAAGCACGTTCCGGATGTGTAACTCAGCGACTAACCCATCCTGCTTCATCTTGTACTTAGAGCCGTTACTAAGCTCCTCTTCATCTTTCCACCACTGCACTGGTACCCCGGGTTTAGAAAGCTCACAGTGCAGGACTATGATCCCTCCTTCTGGAGCCTCCTGGTTCATTAGATTTTGTCTAAATGTGACCGGAGTGGCTAAACAACCAAAATAGTATATGAGGAAGCAAAACATTCACTCAAGTGACAATAAAAGCTTGAGAAGACTTCATCCTACCAAAAACTTTGATGTTGGCTTTAGTATTCTGATCCCCACATATGCAACTATACACTCCACTGTCTTCAGGCATTGCTTTCTTGATGATTAGCTCCATTGTAGTATCTTGGTGTGTAGTTTGATATTTGAGTCCAGATTTGAGCAGTTCCTCCCCTTTTTTCCATTGAACAGGAACACCAGCTTTGGAGAGCTCACAATGCAGCCGTACATTGCTCTGCTCTTCAACTTCTTGGTTTTTTAACTTCACTTTAAAAATAATGGGTGGAACTGGAAATATTTGCCAAAGGAAGAGAAATAACTTTGAGATACTTAGCTTGCCTACGTTCTAATTTAAAGCCATGCAAAGCCTCAGAGCACAAAAAGCAGATTTATATGCACTGCAAAGGAAAGCACTTTGCCACAGGAAGCAAAGCAAGAGCCAACAAAAGCCATCTTTGCCAGCACCACTGAGAAACCTGCATGCCTTACCCTGAACAGTAAGCTCAGCGGTCGACTCAGAATCTTTGGTTTTACACGAATAGTACCCAGCATCACTTTCCTCAATATTATGTATGATAAGCGTGGCAATTTTTCCATCTTGCTTTATCTCATATTTATCTCCTGCTTTCAGAATAACTCTTCCTTTCCTCCAGTCCACCAGAGCTCCAGATTTTGAGAGTTCACAACGAAACATGGCAGTTCCCCCTTCTTTGGAAACTTCATTTTGGAGCTCTCGCTTGAATGTGACTGGTAGAGCTACAAACCCACAGAAATGTGACATATCCATGTGGAACAATATAAATGAATGAATAAAGTAATATATTTTTAATTAACCCGTTTTGACTGTAGCAGAACCTACCCCGAACTTTGATTTCTGAGGTAGTCTTTTGATCTCCTACTGTGCAGCTGTATA
Organism: Pangasius sanitwongsei; assembly: GCA_037576675.1. Taxonomy (NCBI): domain Eukaryota; kingdom Metazoa; phylum Chordata; class Actinopteri; order Siluriformes; family Pangasiidae; genus Pangasius; species Pangasius sanitwongsei. The sequence goes on from CM075010.1 coordinate 1,651,861, forward strand.
TGCCAGCATCCTCACATAAAACATTCCTGATAACCATCTCAACAGTCTTTCCCTCGGTCTTCATGTGGTATTTTTCACCCCAAGTCAGCTCCCCCTGACCCTTCCACCATTTCACCAATGCTCCCGGTTTAGAAAGTTCACAACGTAAAGTGACGCTCTTGCCTTCCTCTGTTTCTTGGTTTCTCAGATTTTGTTTGAAAATTATTGGTAAAGCTGAGAACATGCAAATTATACATGTGTCATCAGAAGAATGCTAGTCAACATGTCTGTGTAATGAGGTGTCCTGATATAAGTGGTTCATACCTTTTATTTTAACTATAGCATTGGATTTCTGATCTGGGCAAACACAAGTGTAGATGCCACTATCGTCAGGTACTACTTTTCTGATGACAAGCTCCATTTTTGTGGCCATTTGTCTCATCTGGTATTTCTCCCCAGACTTGAGCAGTTCTTCTCCTCTCCACCACTCTACCTGAGCTCCAGACTTTGAGAGTTCACAACGCAATGTGACATTGTTCCCTTCTTCTGCTTCTTGGTTCTTCAGTTCTTGCTTGAAAGTGATTGGCAGAGCTACACAAAACAACAGTTTACATCTACAGGAAATCTGCTTTTATGCATTAAATGGTGTCCTGTGTGAGGGTATAAAATGTTTGGGTATTAACTGATGATAAGCGGGCAGTCTTTCCTACCATTGACTTTGATGTGTGCCTCGGTACTCTGCTCTCCACAAACACAGCGATACACTCCACTATCTTCTGGTTGTGCTTTTCTTATTAACAATTCTGCTGTTGCATCCTTTTTTCTCAACTGATACCTCTCCCCAGTTCTTAACATTTCATCTCCCTTCCACCACTCCACATGTACTCCAGCTTTGGAAAGTTCACACTGCAAACTGACGCTGTTTCCCTCTTGAGCTTCCTGGTTCTTCAGAACGTTTTTGAAGGTAGCAGGAAGTGCTACAAAAAGCCATGGAAATTGTTGGGTTTCAACATGTTCCAGCATAAGAATGACAAGGAGTCCAAGAAGACATTAGTAAATAAAATGTGGATCCTGCCATTTTGATTTTTATTTAGTCACATTTTCTTAAACTTTAATCAGATCACCGTCTTCCTCCAATCTACAGTGGAAGTATCTGCTAAGGCCAATATACAACTACAGAAATAGGATGAATCTCTGAAAGGCAGTTAAATATGATCTTATGGAGAGAAGTTCAAATGTGATGTTCTGGTGCTCCAAATCTTATGGTGGATCATGGAATCTTCAACAGAAGTTCTTCTGTTGCTAGTTAGTATTTGGCATGTAACTGTCCACGTACAAATGTGCAACACTGGTTTTAGGACTCTATTGTACAATCTGTATTGTGCCTTATGCATCTTACCTTGCACAGTAAGTTCAGCTGTTGATTGTGCATCTTTGGTTTTACAATAATAGTTTCCAGAATCAGCCTCTTCCAGGTTGTTTATTTCCAATTTGGTTAACTTTCCTTCCAGCTTCATCTTGTACTTCTCTCCTGGTTTCAAAATAACTCTTCCTTTTCTCCACTCTACTGGAGCCCCAGGTTTGGACAGTTCACAGATGAACACAGCCGTGTCCCCTTCTTTACAAACCTGATCCTGTAGCTCCCGTTTGAAAGTAATCGGAAGAGCTGAGGCAGCAGAAACAAACTTTTCAATCCAACAATTGATCAAAACAAATTACAGAACATGTTTTAAACTGATTTAAGTAAACCTTTGGTGAGTACCTGTGATTTTCACCTCTGCAGAGCTTTTGTGGTTTCCTGTAGCACAACTGTACACTCCAGCATCATTAGGAAGAACATTTGTGATTTCCATCTCAGCAACTTTGCCGTCTTGTCTCATCTGATACCTCCCACCTGGCAACAAATGCTCTTCACCTTTCCACCATTCCACAGGTACTCCAGCTTTAGAGAGCTCACATCTTAGTACAACACTTCCTCCTTCTAAAGCTTCTTGGTTTTTCAAGTTTTGCTTGAAAGTAGCAGCCACACCTCCAAAAACACAAATCAAGTCATGTAATTTGGTGACTTGGTGTAATTGTCATACTTTGGCAAAAATGAAACATAAAACTGAGTAATAACTGACTCTCTTACCAACAATTTTTATCATTGCTTTGGTCTTCTGGTTTCCACATATGCATCTGTAGACTCCACTGTCTTCAGGCACAGTGTCATAGATGATAAGCTCATGTGTTGCATCTCTTTCTCTCATCTGATACTTTTGTCCAGGTTGGAGAAGCTCTTCTCCATTCCACCATTCCACTGGAACACCAGCTTTGGCCAGTTCACAGCGCAAGGTCACAGTCTTGCCCTCCTCGGCGACCAGGTTTGTTAGCTTCTCTGTGAAACTGACTGGTTGCTCTACAGAAAATTATTCACCATAATAACAAAAGCATTAACTACAGTCATACCCTGACAATCCACAAATCAAGAATAAGATTTTGTGACACTTACTGCTAACAGTAACCCTAGCTGATGTCTGGACATTGCCACATGAGCAGCTGTACACCTCACTGTCCTCGCATTTCAAATTGAAAATCTTTAGCTCTAGCACACAACTTCTTTGTCGCATCCGGTACTTTTCTCCAGACTTGAGCAACTCTTGGCCCTTCCTCCATTCTACAGGAAGTCCAGGTTTTGATACCTCACAGTGCAAGGTGACACTGTTTCCTTCTTCAACCACTTGAGATTTAAGCTTCTGTTTGAAGGTAATGGGTTGAGCTAGGAGAACAGCAGTTTCAGTCAATCTTCTGCTATTTATAACACCAAAGCTACTAATAATGCTATTTTTTTTTTTACCAAAATGTCCAAAAACATGGCCCACCTTTTATATTAATTGTGGCTTTGGTCCTTTGGTCAGTACACACACAGCTGTAGGTTCCGCTGTCCTCTGGCACTGGATTCCTAATTACCAGCTCCTGTATGGTTACTATTTGTCGCATCTGATACTTCATCCCAGGGCTGAGCACTTCCTCGTTTCTCATCCACTCCACTGGTACTCCGGCTTTGGAGAGCTCACAGCGTAATGTCACGGCCATGCCCTCCTCTGATTCTTGATTTTTAAGTTCTTTGATGAATATGATGGGAATAGCTGTCAACAAGAATGGCAGATGTTACCCTATTGTCTTGCTATAAAGCAAAAATAATTATGTGAAAATATTTTTTGTTTATCATATCTTACAATGGACTGTAACAGTGGCCATAGTCCGCTGGTTTCTGCAAATGCACGTGTAAGTCCCTGAGTCCTCAAGTTTCACATTGTGGATTGTAAGAGAAAGATAATTTTTCCTTTGCTTCATCAGGTATTTCTCTCCTGACCTGAGCGTCTCGGCTCCTTTACGCCACAAATACTGAACGCCAGGTACAGAGAATTCACAGAACAGTGTCACACTACTTCCCTCATCAGCTTCTTGACTATGAAGCTGCCTTGTAAACTCAGCAGGCACAGCTAATAATGATGAAACAGAGAACAAATTCAGGGTAAACATCAGCTGGATTCTTTTAAGGTTTTAGACCATGGGCATGTCTGAAAACATTGTTAATTTGGAAAACATGAGCAGTGTTTGCATTCAAGTGATGCCAGGTATGGTACCTAGACTAATGTAAACTAGACCACCAATAACATTAGAGATCTAAGCACAGTCTGTGAGTCTAATTTTCATTTTTGGCATACTTATTCAAAAATCCTACATGTACTACATGTACACGCTAATGTGATTACAAACTGCTACTGCTACTAAAAAACTAACAAACTGTTACTGCTGTTAATGAGCTAACATACTGCTACTCTGAAGCAGAACCCATCACATGGTGGGACATATGCAACATCAAAGAGATTTTAGTGAAAACTATAAAAATTAAACTGAAAATATATCTCAAACTATTCTTTGTATTTACTCTTAATTATGCTATTGTATTGGTGTCCGTAACACTAAGGGACTGGTATAAAAAGCTCTGAAAAACCAATTTTGATTTCATGGGTACTTTAAACAGCTGGTTTAACAAGATCTCTAGAAACTCTGGAAATATCTGGCCTCAAAATATGCATTACAGAATTGACATTCCCTCTATTACACTATTATTAAGGACTTATGGATGCAGAAAAACAAGTTTTAGTGTTGCGTGAAGCTCCACCTTTAACAGTCACTGTAGCTTTTGTGCTGACGGATCCTGCGTTACACTCATACACTCCTGCGTCAGTGTCCTTGACCTCTCGGATGGTCAACCTGGCCTCAATTCCAGAGAGAGTCATGAAATAGCTGGAGGAATTCCACATTAAGCAGCCATCCTTATACCACAAGATATGACACCGTTTTGAGGTCTTGCATACCAGATTTAAACTTCCTCCCTCAATAGCTTCAATGTCTTCTAATGGTTTGATAATTGTTGGGCGTCTTTCTGAAAAAGTCAAAATTCAGTATATAACCCTGAACACTGCTATACGTTTATTCTGTCTAAATGCTGCTTTACAGTGTCTGATTTCCTCATGATGAAGTGGCGCAGACAAAAATTATAGAAATTTCAGCCTTAATTTCTGTCACAGAATTTTCTGGACCAAAATCTCAGAATATGATATTCCATCATAAGCCAATCAGGAGAGAATCTTTCATGTAATCTGATGTGGAAAATATGTGAATATAACTTAGATTGCACAGCCCGCCACAGAATTGTTACCACTTACCTCTTACTAGCAGTGAGGCGTAAGATCTCTTGTCCCCAGCTTCGAAAGATACTGTTCCTGTGTCTTTGCGTGCAAGCTGTTTGATGGTAAGAGTGTGGTAGCCACCATGGATCATTTGGATCTCATTTAAATCATTAGTATAGAGCAGAGTCTCATCAAGATACCATTTAACCTCTGTGAAGTCACTTGGACAGATACGACACTTGAATATGGCAGTGTCCCCTTCCAGACATTCAACATCCTCCAGTTCATCCAAGATAAGCACTTTCTGACCTGAAGGAGAGATCAACAAAGAATATAAAGAGCATTATATAGTGTTTATAAGAATTCCTCATATGAGCAAATGCTAAAAAGAAGGTTGCATATCAGCCTTACCTTGTACGGTAAGTAATGCCCTGCTCTGCATCGTCCCAACATCACATGTGTACAAATCGCTGTCACCTTTCTCAAGGTTGAATATGGTGAGTGAGAGGACAACACCTTTCTTCAACATCAGGTATTTCTGACCTGAGTTAAGCACCACCATGCCTTTCAACCAGGTCACCTTAGTGGCAGGTCTTTTGGTCTCACACTCCAGGACTACCATATTCTTTTCTTCTGCAGTTACATCTCTTAGCTCCTTAGCAAATGTGTGCTGTAAGTCTACAGAAGAGAAAGGGAGAGTTTTGGACATACAGTATATTATAAAATCTTAGTAGGCAACTACAGGAAGTGAATCAAACTTGTTATTTCTAGTGCTCAGGTGATTTTTTTTAATGATTTCTACATGCACCTACTTAGTTCATTTTGTATTTTTAGCCTTTCATGCCCTTTGGCCAGTGCTTTTTGTTGTTTGGTTAGTTTACCTACAGTGTGTGCAGTGCAAAAACAACCCAAAAAGCAAACAAATAAAAAGTACCACATTTTGCTCAGAATAATAGTTGCCCTATAAATGATATCTAAAATCTCCTGATGTCAAATGATTCTTCCATATATTTCATCATAACTTCACTTAGTTACAAGTGGCACAATATGACATTACTGCACTTGCAGCAACAAGCCCATTTTATAATTACATCAACCAATAAATAAGGCACTTACCTCTGACCTCTAACCTTGCCCTAGTGGCAATTCCATCAGCCTCACAGCAGTACTCTCCAGAGTCCTTTACTGTTGCATTATGGATTACTAGTGTAACCAAATAGCCTTTTTGAATAATTTCATACTTAGAACTAGGCCTGATCAACCGGCCATTTTTCAACCACTTGATGGTCATCTCAGGTTTGGTAATCTCACAGCTAAGCTCTGGATCTTCTCCAGGTACTGCCTGAACATTTACCACGTCCTTAAACACCCGTACAGGCTTCTCTGAAATAGATGACACAGAAGATTTGCTCAATTTTACAGTTAACCAAAACAATGTACTCTCCTTAAAATGAAGATATACCTTTGACAAACAGCATGGTCCTGCAACTGAGGTCCTTGATGGTGAAGACCACTTCCCCAGCATCAGTAATCATAACCTCTTGGATGTTCATGGCGTACTTGCGCCCCTGGTTAGAAACTTGGATTCGACCATTGCTGACAATCAGCTGGCCATTCAATGTCCATGAGGGTTCATCAATGATGTCATGTGACAGAGTACATTCGAAACTGCAATATTCCCCCTCAAGAATGGAAATTGTCCGTAAGCGCTTGACAATGATGATGTGCAGATCTGAAAAAAATGAAAAAAGGAAGTCAATTGGAATTACTAGAAATGTCATTTCTGTCAGTTATTTGATCCAAAAACACATTCAGAGTTCAGATTGGACTTACCACGAACGACAACCTTGGCTTTTGTTTGGCTAGTCCCTACATCACAAGAATATTCCCCAGCATCGTCTTTTCTGAGCTTGTGAATGATCAGAGATAATGACTTTTCCAACTGAAGAATTTCATGTTTCTCACTGGCATTTAGGACTGTACCATCTTTCCTCCAAACAGGGGTTACTGCTTGCTTGGAGACCTCACACTGTAAGCAAGCTTTGCCACGTTCCTCAGCCACAACATCTTCCACAGATCTAAGAAACACCACTGGCCTTTCTGAGCAATGGAGACACACCAAATAAATTTCTTGTTGGATTTCTCATTGGAGTATAAATAAAAACACAATCCTCACCTTTGACCCTGAGTATGGTGGACTCGCTGATGCCGACAGTCTTGAAAGTCACCCTGCTCTCCTGTGGGGTAAGCCTTTTCAGGACCAGTGTGTACACTTTGCCTGAATTCTGGATCTTATTTGTTTGACTGGCATGAATCACTCTGTCATTGAGAAGCCACTGGACACTCGGTGCCTCATCATTTAGCTCACAGGAAAACACTGCTGTTCCTTCTTCTTCAGCCTCTACGTGTTCCAGATGCCGTGTGATCTTCAGCCGTTTCACTGCAAAAAAAACTTAATTGTTTCTTAGTATAACAGCACCCCACCCGCCACCCCCCCCTCCCATTTTTTCTCCAATTTGGTCACTTTCCAATTCCCATCCACCAGCTGTCATATGACATTGAACAGCTGGACAGCTACCAACACATGCTTCATCAGAGAGTCGTGAAGCCAGCCGCCATATCGTTTCATACTGCTGCCCATGCTGTGTCATACTCAGAGGAAAGCCGATCTGCCGTCTTCTGCATACACAAGTCCATGATTGGTTAGTGTTGTTCTGCTTGACAGGGGAGAGAGAGTATTGCCATCCCTTCCACCAAGAGAGCATAGCCAAATTTGCTCCCTTGGCTCAAGGCCATGGAAGGCTGTGGCATTGTTGGGATTTGGCCTCACAATCTCCCAACGATAGGGTGAACACTTTTCTGTTGCACCACTCAGGAGTATTTTCTTCACCCCATAAAACTTGATTAAAACTATCAGGCAACACAGAGGCTTTGGAAATAAGTGACCTTTGAAAACATTTGGATCCATACCTTCTACACTGACTCGACCCCTGCTCTCAGCTCCACCAGCCAGGCACCAATATTCCCCTGCATCTGCAGCCTTCACACCTATGATGGTCATCTCGACGTGATTCTTCTCCTGCCTCATTTTGTAGTTGCTTGAGGCCAGCAAAGGAGTTCTACCCTTGAACCAGCGCACCACTCTTGGTGAAGGACAAAACTCACACCTGAGAGTCAACAAGCAGTTCTCTTTAACTTCCACATCTGAAATTGGTTGGGTGACCACCAGCGGGCGCTCTGTTTGGTTAAATTAAGAGATACACATTAAATCATAGTAACATACAGATCTCTGGATCACCTCTTTGCTTTCTTTACCTGTAACAGTAAGCTGGGCCGTCGACCTGCTCTTCCCCGAGCTGAACTGGATGATGCCACACATGCTGCTGTTGGTGTTGGTGAAAGTGAGTCTGTGTGAAGTTCCTTCCCTCTCTATCTTCACCTCGGGGCCAGAACTTAGCAGCTCCCCATTCAAAGTCCACTTAGGGGCTCGTTCTGTTTTAATGCTTGTCTCCACTCTGAAACGAGCCTCCTTAGGCTCCATTACTTCGACTGAGTTCAGTCCACGGACAATACTGATAGCCTGCTCTGGAAGGACAGGCATAACTTAGAATCTGTAAAAGGTACCTGTCTGTGTTGTCATCACACCCTCACATCAAAAGTCTCTAATCTGTTCAATTCCAGTCTTGAATGGCAGTTAGAGGAAAGGGTGGAGCTACTTTAATTACCAGGCTGGATTAGTACAGTTTGAGTGTAGGAAACAACGATTTACATAGCTTATGTACATGTTAGGAATGTAACTGTATATGACGCCATCATTCAGAATAAACAGATAATGTGCTCTAAAAAGATACAAATAGAAGACGCACTATTCCTTTTGCTTTCCTTTTTAAGAACGCTTGCTAGAAATTTTCTGGCTGAGTGAGCATTGTACTGGGATCCAACAAAAAAGTCATGAACGGGAGGTTTTTAATTTCATGTGGGCTTAAGCAAGTGGTCAGATACAGAATAGAGCCTTCAGGACAAACAAAGACCACATTCAAGCTAATGTGTTCATTCATTTAGTTTTAATAACTTCGTAGTCATGGTTATGGTGCTTAAAATTAGGATACTACTTTGTTTACAGTACACAGTTTGTGAACTAGAACCCACTAAATTTGGTTGAAAACATAGAAAACAACTGCAAGAGTGGGATTTAAAAAAACAGTCCCACAAGAGATGTACCTGAGCTCAGAACCAGAATTCACACACCATGAAGAAAGGAAGAAATTACTTTCTGCTACACCCCTATTACATGTAATATAAAACATGTTAAAACAGAATCTCATAAGCTAAAATCCAAACATGATACCATGAATATTCTGATTTAAGTCGAACTCCAGTCCATGACTTGTGAAGTGTTGCATTGCCGCCTCACATCTCCAGGGTCTCTGGTTTGATAGCGAGCTTGGGTTACTGTTTCACATGTTCTCCCCTCTCTCTCGGGTTCTCCAGTTCCTTCCCAGTTCCCAAAACCATGGCAGGAAGTGGACTGACTATAATGAATTGCCCCTAGGTCTGAATGAGTGCCCTGTGATGACCTGGCATGTAGTCATCCATGTGTATTCTTGGCTCACGCCCGGTGTTCCCGATACAGACTAGATCCACCATGAATGTGACCAGGATAAAGAAGTTACTGAAGAAGAATGAATGTAAGATTGTAAAGTCATTAACATTGCCCATGTTATCTTGTGAGATCATACTAACTAACTAGCCATTCTGTGCTAGTATACCTTATGCTATTTTGCTGATGAGCATTTGTTATTGCATGTAAAGTATATTGACGCCATATTGTCACAAAGACCTAAGGACGTTAATTCTTTCAGATGCCTACGTTCTGAGATTGTAAGTGATCTGATTGTAAGTGTCTCACCCTCTACAAAGAGTCGGCAAGAAGTCTTATCATCACCAGCATCACAGATGAAGGTGTCCTCGTCTGACGAGCCCACTTCTTCGATGGTCAGCTGCCTGTAAAGACCTTCACTAATAACCTGGTACTTCCCATTGGGTGCAATTTCTCTGTTCCGTTTGTACCATGTGACCTCAGCGTTAGCGCGGGAGACCTGGCACTCCAGCAGGGCGCGGTGTCTGTACATGGCAATCTTCACCCGTAGTGGTTTCACAATCTGAACCGGAAGCTCTGAAACAAATCTCTCAGTTTTAAACCTTGTACATTACACATCTCAAAGCTATGATTGGCTAAGTGTTTTTAAAATATTACATTACTGATTTTTACCTTTCACTCTTAGCATTGCTGTTGATGGAACTCTCTCTGCCATGAAGGTGATTTCACCAGCGTCTTCTGGCTTGACGGCTTTGAAGGTCAGTGAGTGAGTTTTTCCTGTGTTTATGTTTGGAGACATGTTCATAAGAATTACAAAAGTAAGGAATAAAACACTTGGCGTCATGATGATATAGCAAAATAATCAGTGATGTAGTGGTGTGATGAAGCGGAGTTACTGTTACCACTCTGAAGCAATTTAGCAAGAGTTACAAATTTGTATTTATTAGAGAACATTTAGTTTTTATCTTTTTATAGTTACATTTAATGTTGTGGAACGTTCATGAAACAAGTTATTTCCTCTTCTTATTTATGTTATAGCAGCTATAAACATTCATTCCCTCACCAGACTCTCTTTTCTCTCTCTTGAAGTTAATAAGACTAAAAAACACAACTTGTCAAGTTACAGAGAAACTGCAAAGCGTAAACCCGTCTGTCCTGAAGATGTCGGAAAACTTAAAAGTTACTGCTTTACCTCTGACTGTTACAGAGCACTGACACTGGAGACTCCTTCCATAAATGTTAAATAAATGTCTCCTTACAGAAAACTCCACCATATCAATGTCTACATGTGTTACACGCTATGCGGGTCCCTGTGAATGAGCTGTTACTATAGAAACAATAACATATTAGAACGAGCGCATTAATATAAACCTGTGATATGCAGCTGCACTACTGTCAGAGCTGCTGTTATAGAAAAGTAATCAACACCTCCTGACCAATCAGAATGGAGAATTCAAAAGTGCTATAAATGGTCTAACATAATAGTTAACAACTATTCAGACACCGACACTTACCTTCTTGCCTAATTCTAACGTTGTCTCCGGCTTTTATCCTGCTGCTGTTCTTGAACCATCTTCCATCCACGTCCTCCAGGTTTACTTCACACTCAAACGTCACGCTCTCCCTTTCCGTCACGCTGACATCCTGAAGATGTTTTAGGATCTGTATGTCTCTGGCTGGATGAAAAGAAGAGTGAAAATTAAAGTGAAAATAATAATGTCTCAAAACGAGTTTTAATTATTGAAATAGAATTTTTACATTTTGACTTTATGACAGTTTTAAAATGGTTTCAATCGCATTATCACAGTTTCCATGCACATTTTATTGCCATTCCCATGGAAGAAAAGCAGTATTACTGCTATCTCTAACATAGACTAACAATCTCATATTGTAGTGTTTTTTTTTTTCAATCCAGTAGTACGATAACAGTGTTTACCTGCTACAAAGGAATTTCATAGCTCAATACTAAAGCAATGGATGTTTATTCCTTTTTATTTACTCCATAATATCGCCATGATGCAAGCATGTCAAAGATGCTTTTTTACAGCAATTATTTTATATAAAACGTCCCATGTCACCATGCAAATTATTGCTTTAATAATTAAGCTACATATAAGCTTTATATATTCCCATGCATTACATAAGGAATAAAAACCAACTGGGTGGTATGATGCAGCTCAATGCGAAGTAGAGTTATCGTTACAATCCCAAAGTTTATTATTTTCCAGTATCAGAGTGTCCTGAAGTGTGTTATTCCTCTTATAATAATTCACTTGCAAATAATTTGCCTCTGACTGTTACAAAAACGCTGACACTGGAGACTCCTTCCTTAAACTTTAAATAAACATTGTTTTCCTAACAGAAAACAATCCAGTATCCTTCCCAATATCAACGATTACTCACAGTTTTTTAATCTGCTTCTGCTGGACAAGTGGACTGAGTCTTATGCAGTTATGTTTGATCAGTTTACTAAGATGTCACTGCATGCTGTTACCTGTGACAGTGAGATTAGCAGAGGTCTCCACTCCTTCCGCCTGAAAGCCGATCAGGCCCATGTCTAACAGCGAGACACGTGTCAGAGTGAGAGTGTGTCTCTTCCCCTGCATTGCGATACGACACGTGGGCTTCGATTTGAACGGCAGCCCGTTCCTCGTCCACACGCCTCGGACATAAGCGTGACTCAGAGTCACCTCAAACGTCCAGGCTTCCTTTTCACACAGCGTCACATCTTCAAGACCTTTGATCACCTGAATCTTATTCACTAAACAGTAAACAGTGAATGAGTAAGCTTTTTCCACGCATTTATCAAAAAAAAAGTGAAAAAGTGTAACCCCAAACGAATATGGTCCTTACAAGCCATGGTAAAGCCGTCTATTCACTCACAAGCTTGTGTCAGTCTCCAGCTGAGTCACCGTTTCCTGTCCTAGTGAAAAAAACGATTTACATAGAATACATTTACATAAAATACCAATTATATGCATGCGCTAATTGAAATCTTGGATATTCATCCATGCAATTAACTGTTATGAACATTTACTGGTCCCTTTTCACTCAGCTTGAACAGGGTTTAGGAACAAACTCAAGCCAGGGAGACTTCTCTAGTTTCATCTAAGCCCCGGTGCGTACACTTCACGAGGGATAACTACAACGGTTGCATAACAGTACTCTGTTTACTCCTACTGATTTAGTGATGAAATGCATTTTGGACAAAGTTCCTCATATTCAGAGTTGTGTTAATCAGATGCTACACAGAATTGATTTTCTGGGCTCTGCATTCAGATTATTAAAATGTTTATTTAAATGAGGTTTCTAGATTGTTTTTTCTTGACACTGTGTTTTTCAATAGTGTCTCGAAGATGGATAACATTAAAATAAATCTAATAGGAGTATAATATATGGCAACATATTGCTGCAACAGTCCTAGTTGTAATTATCACATTAATCACAGCAAATTTGATTTAATTTAACAAAATGGCTTCCACACTCGTTATTTAGCAGTGCGTAACATAGCACTTGATCCAGCACATCGTATTATTTTCCATTATTTACATTTTTTGTGCCAAAAGTTACTTATGTGCTATATAATTAAACCACAATACAAAACTGAGGTCATGTGATCCCAATGTGTGTACAGGATGTAGGTAATTTTATCAATTGCATCATTTTTATCTAATTGAATTTGTTATTTTGATTTGTTGAATTAATAATAATTAATAAAATGCCAATGTTTTGGTAAAACAATGAGCACTCATTGAACTCTCTATAATTTAATTCATAAATTTATCCATAAAAATGTCAGTCCTCAAGATAAGTAATGTCTCTGATCAAGTCTCTTCTGTGTACCTCTATACGAAAAAATAAATTTCATGGATTTTAAGGGTACAATACTGTTAAGTAATTAATAATGTCATATGTATGTATTTAATACTGGCCTCTAATGGATTTTCATAGTGTATTTACAGTGAAAACATAAATTTCAGCATGACATATTGTGGATGCAATAATCAATCTGTCAGACAGGGGCGCTGGACTTGATACTGCTCCTCACTTTAGCTGATATCATACAAACAAAATTAGGTTTGAGTTCAGAATCGGTGAAATTAAAAAAAATAAAATAAATCACTTCCTCGCAAACCTGTACCTCAGTGTTCAGTTTCAGACCAGAATTCCAGGAAGCAGCGCAAATACTCAATAACCTGAAGATTTACTATAAATTGTGATCAGTTCGTTTAATTAATCACTCAGTGTATCACAATGTGGAAAGAGGGAAAGAGGTGAACTCGAATGACGATTACAAAAGAGAAATGCGATGCTGTATAAACTGACACATGATAACGAGCTAGCTCATTGAATAACAACAACAACAACAACAACAACATATGTTTATATACATTTTTTTTCTGGATTATTCACAAGTAATAAAGAAATAAAAACATATGATTGAACATTATATGGTATTAACACATGGCATTAACATGATACTGTGAGGTGAGTGACATTTAACGTTATTCAGTAACTCTGAAATTACTGGTAGTGTTTATTAACATAACCTGCAGTTTATTTTTCACAATAATAAATAAAATGGGTAAAAAAAATAAAAAATACAGAGACACATTTCTGCAAGTGAATTTTGTCTACCAGCAATGTTCATGCTTGGACTTCTGCAGAATATTATAACAAGATGTCGCATTGATGACTGATTGTATAAACTGACTGTCATGTTATTACTCACCCACTGCATTGTTACTCGAAGGTTTTGCACAAATCCCTGAAGATCAACAAGAAAAAAAAATTTGGCCAGAGTCTCCTGTGTCGTCCTGCGCCCACTCCCTCGTTCCCCGAGCTACCAGACAGCAGAAAGTGTTTTCTCTCTTTTTTTCTAAAGCCTAATGCTGAACAGCTGACATGTCTATCCTCACACTCTCTTTTTTTAAAATAGATGCACGTCATTATCCATAAAGATAGCAACAAGTGAGTATCGGACTGCACGAAGCAAAGCCTGTGTGTTATTAAGATCATACACACACTGAAGAGGTGGAACTGTTCCAGCTCATACTGGATTATTTATTCATCACCAATCTCCTGACAAACCTTTTTTTATATTTTGACAAATGAAAGTGGTCAGATATTTCTTTTGCATTGTAGGTGTTGGGTTTTGTGTGTGTAGGATTATAGCTCCTACACTGAGCCATGAATTCTTGGATGGTTTTGTCAGAGAACATTTCGTGAGCACGAGTGGCACGCAGTGTATCTCTGCTCGTTAATGACCCATATTTCATCGGATCCACTGTAGTCCAGGTTACATGATCCATACCCGTGTGAGAGAGGTTAGACGGGAAGGTCAGGGAAGGTTACCACACTGATAAGTCACCACTCAGCACTTATTTCCACACACATGCAAATATACCAGCGTTTTTTAGAAACCTTATGTACGGTCAGTGAATACGATTGAGCTTCACAGACATGTTAACAAACAGTTTAGGGATTCCATGCTAATCAGAATGGTTTATTTCTAATCTTTCGCTCTGAAAATGATCTAATACCCCGCCTTATTGGAGTACTTGGAGTACTTGCAGTTATCATCATAGCAATCTAATATTTATCTGTAAGAAAGGATAAATTAAATCTTCTGTAGCGTTGAATTGGTCTGTTTTGGCCTTCTTGCTAGCTGCAAGTGTGGACATGTGGACTCCTGAAGGCTTGGTTAAATAATGAAAAGAAAACAGGACGCCATTAACGGTCACATTAAAAATAGCCGCATGCTGTGGACCGGTGAAATGAGAACTTGACAAAAAAAGCAGAATGTGGCATGTAAGCCTTAAAGGTTGGAGCACGTTGTTATGAGTTTCACATTTCCTGTGGTCCTGTTTCTTTCCTCCATGATGACAGGCGTCTTAACGAGTGTGTACGCAGGTACAGAATCAACTCCAGATGTGGTGTTAATGATGGACATAATTCATCCGCCTGGACGCTTATAGGTCCAGCCATCATTATTCTGATCTAAATATAAGCAGAGATTGCGCAAATCCAAATCTGAGGAGTGCTTCTCGTGACACCATCGGCATGCGACGGGGAACACGGAGAATCTGACCTTTAGAGCATCAAATCAATATGGCGGTGCATGATGTTTCTTACCAAATGGAATGAAACACAAAAGTGCTTTAGTTATCGGTAACAATGAGGACGTTCAGAGAGCAAAGAACACAGAAACACGCATGTATCTGTATTTGTGAGCTGCAAGCTGTGAACGCTGTCCCTGTCCATTTGTTGCTCTGAGATAATCTCTTAAATCCCCGTCTAAGGGGAGCGTCTCAGTTTCACAGATTCACCCGAGACCAATCACAGAGCTGCGGCTCTAACCGAAGCCCCAAATCCCCTTCTCCTATTAGCCGACCTTGAAACGATCCCGGGTCACATACCGTCTCTTCACCACTACGTATAGCTCCTAGCTCTGGTGTAGGTTTCAGAAAACAAGAAAGCCTTTTTGCTTCATGTGTATCTGATGATTATTTATGGACATAGCATGTGTTTGTAAATCCAGTATCAGAGTGTCAGATCATTTGTGAATTGAGTCAAAGATTTCATTCAGGAATGTAAAACACTGTGCTATCAGGCTAATTCTCATTGTAACCCACATGTATGTGATATTCTGCATGATTGTGATATTCTAATTATACTAGTTGAGCTGCTAGTTATGTAATAAACACATATTGATGGAAATGTGACATCGTAGGGACACTGTCTTTGTGCGGACTTCGGTACAACATGGACACTGTATTACAGACACGGTTTATATACACAATCATCAGTTTAAAAGACTCAGAGTCAAAAATTGTATGCAACTAGTGTAAAACTGTGCATTTTTGGGCAATTAACTGGTGTTTTAACTGATACTTTAAAACAAATACAGTGGTCTTATGGTTATCTTTATATGAAGTTTAAGTATTGAGGCTGGTCAGATGGATTGAATGTTTGATGCTCTGATTGTCTTTAAAGCTCCTCCTCTTTTCTACAGTGTGCTTTAAGTTGATCAAATCTTGAATTTATTCTACACTGGTAAGGTAGGATTCTGACTTTTGTGTACCATCTACTTGACTCAGCTGGATCTAGATTCTTGCTGCTAGAATTGTTGAATTGTATATTATTGTTGACTCTGTAGTGTTGCTTGGACGTGTCTGTTGGTCTATGCTAATTAGTTCTCTCAGGTGGCTAATCAAGAGTAGTTTCAGTCTCCGTTAAGGTGTGAAGTGTGGGCAGGGCTTACTAAGATATATTGAAGGTTGCCCGCTACGTGTCTGTAGCGGTCAGAAGCATATTCTACAACAGTTAGACGCATACATTTAGATAGAAAGTGCCAGGTTTAGTAGTGTTTATTTTTTCTTGTTCAGTTAAGTATTCCCAGTTCCCTCTCAGCCCTGTTTTCATTAACTGACCCATCTCTGTTGTCACAGACCCAGAAGCTCTCCTCCACAAACCAGAGGCCCAACTACCAGTAACCTCATCTACCCTCCTCTGTTGTCTCAGTCTCGAACAGTGGTGGTAGGTGGGATCTCCGGTCTGCTGTAAAGAAAGCTGATTTCATCTCAGCTTTAGCTTCTCATTACTCTCTTGATTTTCTGGCACTAACTGAGACCTGGATCTCTCCACAGAACTCAGCTACATCGGCTGCCCTATCCTCTGCTTTCTCTCACACTCCACGACAAGCTGGCAGGGGTGGTGGTACAGGTCTGCTGTTGTCTCGGAGATGGTGCTTCACACCTCTCTCCCTGTCTCATTTCAACATCTCATCCTTTGTATTCCATGTAGTTCCAGTTACCTCCCCGATCAACCTTCTCATCATTGTCATCTACCTCCCTCCTGGTCCCCAGGGGACTTTCTTGAAGAAATGGACATGCTCCTCAGTCTTTTGCCTACCGACAGCACCCCTCTTACTGTCCTCGGAGACTTTAACCCCCGCCTCTAACAAGCTCCAGTCCTCTTGATTCTCCTTCTTCTGCATTCCTTCTCTCTAACATTCAAGGAGACAACTGGTTTTCAACCTTCCTAAGTTCTCCCACACCACCCCATTGAAAACACTCCCTCCACTAGCTTCCTTTAGCTGCCCACATCAGATTTTAAAACACTGATGCGTGTTCAACTGGTCCCACCATCTCTCAGGGCACAAGGAAGGCATGCAACAAGACTCTTCTCTGTTCTGGCACCGAGGTGGTGGAATGAACTTCCCCTAGATGTCCGAACAGCTGAGTCACTGGCAGTCTTCAAAAGACGTCTAAAGACCTACCTCTTCCTAAAGTACTTAAATTAGCACTTTAAAAAACCCCAAAAAACTTTGTATTGTCTGAGTGCTTTTTACTATATTACCTCCCCAACAGAGTTTTTGAACTGATGGTGCTCTTAGTCCGTGACCTAGTGAACCAGTATCAGGAGATATTTATTGATAGAGGACTTCAGAGCACTTCTGGAAGTCGCTCTGGATAAGGGCGTCTGCCAAATCCCATAAATGTACACAATTTAGATATCCTTTTTAGAGGACTGAATGCAGTTTGAGACACAGCCCTGAATTCTCATTGAATGCGTAGTAGATTTTTTTCTATTAGAGAATTCCAAAATCTCACATAGCACATCTCACAATCTGTAGCTTTAAAAGGGAAAATGATTTTTTAAAAAATAACATTTTTAGGATATTTCCCATTGCTTTGTAGCGTTATCAAGTTCTCTTACTATTAGTCCAATAATTACAATTAACATCTCAGAAAACATCTCTGGAATGTCAACATACATTTCTGTACAAACTGCACATTTCACATTGCACGGTTTTATTTTTTAAGCGTCGAGGAATGTGATACAGTCGTAGGTCAAGTCTATGTTTGCGTTATTTCTTCCCTTTCTTCTTGCTGTCTTTGCCTCCTTTAGCTGCTACGTCTTGCTCTCCGTCCATCCCTAAAGCGGCTCTCGCTCTCTTCTTACCCAGAGGAGTCTTGGCATACCAGCTCTGTGGAAAGAAACATGTCAGGTGTCCGAGTTACAAAACAAGCTGTCCTGTCTGCTCTGAACGTCTGAGTGTGCTACTGAGAACTGTTTTTATTTTTACACCTAGTGACTGGTTTCTCTCTACGGGGAAACTATGAAAATTTCGATGAGGTGTTCAAGGTACAAAGTAGAACCCTTTTAGGAAAATAAGAACAATTAACTAGCCAAAGGACCCTTGAGGAAAATCCTGGGGGGAAAATCTATTGTCATTCTCTACATCATACATTACAGTGCAGTCTCTGGAAACTGTGAAATATATTGCATATTCTGATTAATTAAATACATATAGAGCCAGGTTTTTGTTACTAAATCAGTATCCCTAATAAACTGGCCACTCAGTCTATCATTTTATTCATGGCGCTTCATTAATGGGATCTATAAATGATCCATCCATCCATAATTATCTCATCGTTGCATTACTTTGAGGGCCTCCTCTTCATCCTGGAACACAGGGTCGATCCCGGCGAGAGGCGAGACGAACTCGGCGGCGGTCAGCGGGCGTTTAGCGAGCTGCCGAATGCGCCGCTCCGTCAGGAGCTCCTTCACCACGCGCACCATGTGACCCTGCGTGTATCCGTCTGAGATCTTAGCCAGGGAGCTGAGGTCCAGGGCGCTGGTCGCTACACCGCCGTTCCTCCGGATCAGTTCCTTCCACATGACTACAGGAAAACATACGACTCGAACGATGTGAAGAACTCCGATTGAAAACACTCATTTAAAACTACAGCAGGGCTGATATTATATTTTACACCACAGCAGTGTTGAATCCTGGATTGTGATTGGTCAGAAGGTGTTGATTAATTTTCTATAACAGCAGCTCTAACAGTGCAGGTTTTTTATTAATGCGCTAATACATTATCGTTTCTATAGTAACAGCTCATTCACTGGGATTTGTGCAGCAGACGCTCCACATAAACGGATTTTAAAAATCGTTGACATGTTGAAGAGATGTTTATTTAACATTTATGGAAGGAGTCTCCAGTGTCAGTGCTTTGTAACAGTCAGAGGTAAAGCTGTAACGTCTTCAGGACAGAGGAGTTTACGCTTCTTTGCGGTTTCTCAGTAACATGACGAGCTGCGTTTTTTTGGTCTTATGAACTTCAAGAGAGTGAAAAAGAGAAGCTTTTTATATATACGCTTACGTTATAGCTGCTATAACGTAAGCAAGAACAGAAACTAACTTGCTTCACTGACATTCCACGGACATTAAATGTAACTATAAACGGATAGAAAGTACGATATATCGTAAAAAATCGTAAATCAGAATCACCTTTATTGCCAAGTACCGTAGATTTACATGTACAAGGAATCTGTCTTGGTGTACTGAAATAATAATAATAATAATAATAATAATAATAATAATAATAATAATATTTCATATCTTATCAAATAAAATTTATTTCTGGTACTACACTCTTCTGTATGTTCTTATTAAAACTAAATTAGCACAATAATGATGTGTACATTAAATATTAACACTCCTAATTCATAGAAGGGTTTTGGATCGATACTGTATGGATCACATACCAAACCTTGAGGCGTAGTCCGGCCGTGGTATGAGGATGATCTTGGTGTAAAGCTTACACAGAGACTTTAGGTCTGCGCTGAGCGGATTGTTTGTCGTCCCTACGATGAGAATACGGTCTTCACCTTTGATCGTTTTAAGCACTTTGGGCAGATCTTTCTTTAGCCGCTTTGGATCTAACTGTAAGTAAATAAAGCAAGCATTGCGTTTAAACTTTACGTACTTAAATACATATATATATAGATTTTTAAATTATGAAATAAAGAGCGATTCTATATCGTTACCTCTTTCTCCTCCTTTGGTATTTTCTTATAAAACATTTTTTCAGCATCTCCGATCCATACCACAGATGGCTGCATTAATCTGGCAACCTGGAGAGGACACGAAATTCCCAAAAATCACGCCAATTCCCAATTCTGCTGATTAGGGAAGTCCTTCATTAGCTTCAAATACTTAACAAATAAGTCTCTTTTTCGTGCTGATGAGAATTAAAAAAAAATAGCTCATGTGATGAACACACTGTAACCATAGCAACGCTCTTAGCGGTCCTAGCCAGTATCAGCTAACTAACTAGCCTAGCTTTTTATGAAAATGAGATAAAGTTTCATGGTGATGAGGAGGTTGTTTGCGTTTGCTATAGTTTTGGTGGCAGAAACTCAAGAGAAATCAATTTCCAAATGCACTTTGTCCTCCATGTTGGTTTTTTTTTTTGCTTCACATATCGCTAAACTTTTTTCAGGAAAGTTTAAATTAAAAACAAACACCAGATAGCAGCACTTTTCCTCACAGGATTATTATGTAAAATGTGCACTGGCAGTTGAGAAGAAAAAAAAAAAAAACACAGCAGCTTCACCTTAAACACCATGTGCAGCAGCATCTGGAGCCCACTCTTGCCTGGATACTTCCCCACCAGGTTCAAAGGGGAAAGGTCAAACAGGTTAGCTCCCGTCTCCTGACAGATAGCATGGACTAGCATCTTCTTCCCCACTCCTGAAGGCCCCACCAGAAGAATGGCCTTTACTAGAGGGGCTTTCTCATGGATCACCTGGGAACCTTCAGCGGAGCAAGAAAGATACAGCGAGAACATGAGAGAGATAATGAGAAAGAGATTATGTTTAATTGAATAAAAATACCCGAATCTGCGAACAGACTGAACTACGTACCCAGTGGTAAGACGGCACAAAGAGATATAACTTGGCGCACGTCAGATAATGAAGGCATGGGCTCGATGTCGGTCTGCCTCAGGGTCGTGCCCAGGTAGCTGTAGTCTCCTGTAACGTGATCGATAAGAGCTTTATGATCAACTAGGACTGAGTTTCCCAAAAGCGTCACAGCACAAAGATAGTTGTTAAATGGTAGAACGAGCATCATGATGAACACTCTCTCTCTCTCTCTCTCTCTCAGTTAAGATGATCTTAACGTTGCGATGCTTTTGGGAAATTCAGCGCAGACTCGTTCCACTGTTTTCCATATTGTTGGTCGAAGCAAAAAATTATATATTCAAGAAAAAATATCTTGAATATAGGCAAACCCTACTAATATATCTCTTTATTACACAAATTATTAAACTTTTTTTACTCATTTCATCTCAGCCTGAAATTGTCTTATTCTATTAGCAGATAATTGTGCTAATTTTCAAGTTTATTTCTAGAAAGAAGCAAAATGATCTGCCTATACAATAAGACAAATTTAAGCTTGAAATTAATAAATATGCCTAGAAATAGGCTTAAGGGGCTTATGTTTGTTATAGAATGATCTCGTAATGAGATAAATAACTTTTCCTTTATTCATTTATCCTTCACTCACTATCGTTTTTGTGTGGACACGAGCTGATGATGCAACGTGCCACAAAATATTTTTCACAACATCTTTATTACTCCTTTGTCTCACTGTTAGTCACGTGTTGAACGACTCACCAAACACCAACACACAGAGCTGAACACAAACAAAACGTTAAAATGTTCATACCTATGAAGTCGTGTAGTTTCACGTTATCCGCTGGTTTCAGCAGGCCTTCCACCACCAGCTCTTCATACAGCGACTCCAAGCTCCTGACGAGAGAATTAAAAAAAATTCATATATTTTACTTTATACTGCTGAATTCTGGATTCTGACAGAAGTGCAGCTGTGCATCACAGGTTTATATTAACGCGCTCGTTCTAATACGTTATCGTTTCTATAGTAACAGCTCGTTCACAGGGACTTGTACAGCGGACGTTCCACATAACGGGATTACAAAACATTAATACAGTTATGTTTTCTGTAAGGATAAATGTGTTTATTTAACATCGATGGAAGGAGTCTCCAGTGTCAGGGCTTTGTATCAGTCAGAGGTGAAGCTGTAACTTTAAATGTTCCGACATCTTCGGGACAGAGGAGTTTACGCTTCTTTGCGGTTTAGAGATAGAGAATAAAGAGAGGATGGTGAGGGAACGACACTTTATAGCTGCTATAACGTAAGTGAGAACAGGAACTAACTTGTTTCGTCAACATTAAGCGTAGCTATAAACGGATAAAAAGTACAACATGTCATTCTTTTCTAAATAATTGCTGTGGTGTAACTGGGGTGGTAACTTTGGGGAACGCCGCTTCATCACACCACTTTGTAGTTGATTATTTTCCAAAAACAGAACGACACTGAGTGTTTTATTCCTTACTTTAAAAGCAAAATTAATGCACATAGAACTAAGTCACCTATCAGCTGTAAGGTCTCTGTCTTTCTTTTTCTTCTTCCCACTCTTCGACCCCTTCTTCTTCTGCGTGTAAAGTAAAACAAACACATTTAACCAGCAGTGAACACTGATCTCTACACAAAGAGGTGTAGAAGACGATCAGGACCTTTCCTCCAGTCTTGGACTTCCCGCCTTTACTTCCTTCCACAGCCAGCTTCCAATTAGCAAGCTCCTGCCTCATCAACTCGTCCACCTGAACGCACGAGCATAAAGACGTGTCAGGAAGTTTTCACTCAGGGTCCTGCTTAAGATCCGGTTCTTAAAATGTAAGTATTACGGCTATATTAGAAAAAGATACGTTTTCATCTGACCTGCAGTCTTATTTCCGCCTCGATCTCTTTCCTCTTCTCCTCTTTAATGAGCTCTGCTTCGTGTCTTTGGCTGAAGTTCTTGGACTCATCACGGTTTTGCCAGATCTCTGTGTGTGAGAGCAAACAGAAAGCTTCACAGCGAATCATCACTCTCCACCTATCCCTATCTTCTGCATCCTCAACACTTGCACCCACTAGCTTCATATCCTC
>CM075010.1:1675029-1690674 GCA_037576675.1 Pangasius sanitwongsei
CTGACTTTCATTCCTCTTCTCTCCAGCGCAAACCTCCACCTCTCCAGGTTTTCCTCCACCTGCTCCCTGCTCTCACTCCAGATCACAATGTCATCAATATAAAAATGGCAACATTTAAAATACAGGACTGTGAAAAAGTCTTAGGTAAGGAAATGCTGTAAAGCAAAGATAATGAAATTAAACATTCGCTATATAAAAATATCTAATATAAGAGCAATAAACGGTTACCAGTAAACAAAGAACATATCTGGTGAGACATCCCTTTATCTTTAAACATGCATCTGTAGTCTCAGGTCTACGGACAGTTTTTCTTTATACAACAGTGTAATATATATATATATATTTTTTTTTATTATTATTATTATTAATTTGAGAACTCTATGGCAATAGCACTCACATGATATTTGGTTTAGAAATTGTGCAACGTATGTAGTAAAATATCATACACACAACTTTCTATCCCTATTTAAAGCACAATCTAAATGCGTAATTTAATCTTCGAGCTAATAAATTTTGTGTTGAGCTACAATCAGTGACTGTACAGCTACAGGTACACGTGAACACACCTGACATTCAGACTCACCTTTAAACGTCTTGTGGCTGTTCTGTAGCTCGGACAGAAACGCAGACGGCAGCAACTTCAGTCCAGGTTCCTTTTCCTGTAAACGGGCCACTAAATATCACAAACCTCACCCTATACACTACATAGTGCACAATTCTGAGAGTCAAGGGTAAAAAAAAGTAATGCAGTAGTGTTCCCTGCGTCTTGCACGTGACCTGTAACGTGACGAGGAGACGTTTGTGATGTTGAGATCATTATGTGCCAAAATCACAACCACTTACAAGTGTGCTACAGAGTACTCATGAAGTAGTGAGCGTGCTGCCATTTAGAACACAGCACCAGATCATGTGTACCTCTTCTTCTCCTTTCCCTTTCTCCTTTTTCCCTTTCTGCTGTTCCTTCTCTTTCGGCTTATTGTTTTCTTCCTCCTCTTCTTTAGCTGCCAGCTCTTCCATCAGCTTCAGTCAGTTTTACAAAACAGACAAACAACATCGTAGAAAAGCAGGATTTATAGCTGCTGTAACGTAAGTGAAAACAGGAACTAGTTTTGCAGACAATCAACAATGTTATACGTAACTATAGACAGATTTTTAAAAAAGTGTGATGTGTTGTTCTTTAATAAATAAATAAATTAGTTTTAGACACATGGCTGTATTATGAAAGGAATAAATCACTTATGAGATATTCTGTTACAGGAAAATAATCGACTTCAGGGTGGTAACAGTAACGCCACTTCATCACACCACTCAGTCGTTGATTATTTATTATTTTACAATAACAGCACGACACGCAGTGTTTGGTTCCTTACTCGTGACAGCAAATTAAAACTTTTTAATGTGGAGACGTTTTAGTGGTAAATGCTGTATGTGGCCAAAAATCTGGCGTGGTGTCGAATTAAGTCTGTTGTGTTACTGATGCTCTTCTTTATCTGGTTATGTTTGTGTAACGTATATATTAACGCATATATATTAATGCATACGCAGTATATTAACTAGAGGTGTAAACCTCGATATGATATGATTTTGATCCTTATGTTTATTTAATATTTGATGATGCCACTGGATCTCATAAGGCAATGATTCAATATTTGAAGATATGATTGAATGTGGTACAAAACAATATGCTACAAAGGCAATGCTGCCATATTTTTGATGATACCACTGAATCTGACACAATTTATTTTGATTCATAACGCAACAATTCCATATTTGACAATACCGTTGATTCTGATAGGATATGAGTCATTACACAATGATTTGATATTTATGATATTTACGAAACCGCTGAATCTGACACGATGTGATTCTTAAGGCAACAACTGGAAATGTGAAGATACCACTGAATTTGATACGATAGAGTAGGATTCAGTTTAGTAGCCTCCGATGGATTTCTGACCAACTTTGTTTTAGAAATCGATAAACTGTTGCATCGATTCATTTCAATCATTGCCTTTTAAATCGATTCTTCAGTCCAAATCGTTGAATCGTTACACCCCTAATATAAATGCATACTTTAATGTTTATTAGGCTCAAGTCCAGGCTGAAATGTGTTAATAAGTGTATTAATACCTGTGCATACCAACGCACCTATTGGAAGGTTTGTAAATGTGATATTTACCTGCTCAGGTGTTTTATTAGCGAAAATAATAGCCGAGCCGCCATCTTCCTCATTCGGATATTCGGGAAAGGAACCCGTTGCATCACTGCACAAAACAGAAGACTGTACATATAGTGACCTGAGAGATGTACAGCGCACAAAACCATATTACACACACGTTTAGGGTAGTGGTACGTATGTGAATATCAAAATCATCACACACGCACATCGTTCGGTTCAAACTCTGTGTGGTCTGATCACTCACTGGCACTCGATGAACCACTGCCTGATCTGATCCTTCATCATTTCCTTCATGTCAGGACCCTCGGTCTCTCGCAGGCTCTCGGAGATGGAGATCAGAGCTTTCTGATAATCCTCCTCGTGCTCCTCCTGCTTGCTCCTCCTCACGGCTTTCTTGTCTTCAGCGAGGACTACAGCGGGGCACGACTGAGCCAGACCGGGCTTCATGGACTACAGCGAGCACAGAGTCACCAGAGAAACGACATCCTCGTTACACAGTGTCACAGCTACATCTACTGGACATTTGTATTATAATAACAAAGAGACAAAAAAAAAAAAAAAAAACAGTACCTCATCAATGATGTAATTACCATATTTAATATTTCTTATATCAACTAATATCATTTTAGTTTTTTATCCAATTCATTTAAATCATTAAAAAAACAAATCTAGATTATTTAGATTACTTAAAATTGCATGACAAATATTTTTTTTCTTTTTCCTACATATCATTTTTTAGATAGATAGATAGATAGATAGATAGATAGATAGATAGATAGATAGATAGATAGATAGATAGATGTGTAGGAATATCATAAATATACCTGAAATAAAAAAAAAAAATTCTGCCAGTGTGTTTATAAAAAAAAAAAAAGTTAACATTCCAGCTTAAAATATTTATGAGCAGAATTATTTTTAAAAATATCATTTTTGCAAAAAATATAGCAAAATTTAGGACAGTTGCATGACGTAGCTAATTTAAGAGGTAAAAAAAAAAAAAAAAATTAAAATAAAAAATAATTTTAAGAAAAAAGCTAAGGCTGGCACAATATTTTTCACAATTAATTTGGGATTTTGTCTAGAAAGTTTGTAAATATATACCAGGAACATTTTGCACTAAGAATTGTCAGGATAATAATTCGTAATAATAATAATAATAATATAATAATATAATATAAATTAACCATAATTTATAATATGGTAATGGTCTCAAGTGATTCGGATCTAATATTTTCCTAAAAACAGCTTTAAATCGACTCTCTGTATTGCATGAAAGGGTTAAATAAATATAAATAAAGAAGCGACAGACGTTCAGCTCACCATGCCCAGAAAAATCATCTCTTCTTCCCGCTCCTGCTTCGTCCTCTTCCTCTGTACGTAACCTTTCCACACCTACAGAGACGGCGATAAAGTGCACAGCAAATCCGAGCTTTTTATTTACTCTGTATCCATTCAGTTCTACAAATCCGCTCACAATTAATGTTTTATGGACTTTATACTCTGTATCCTGTCTGTGCTAGAAAAATATGCACATTAGGGTTGTGACTCAGTGCCGCTCTCTGGATCTGGATCTGTTTAGTGCTCCAAATGTTCGGATCTGTGTTCTGATTTAAACCCCAAATCTTGTGTGTGAATTGTGGCTCGGTTACCTCACCTTCTGGATCCGAACAGCAGCCTGTTGCACGGCTTCGCCGAGATCCTTGTCTTTGGTCTTCTTCTGTCTCTCCGCATCCCTGTGGATCTCCCGCATGATGTTGGACCTCAGGCGACCCTGCCGCGCCCTCTCCGACACCTGAATGACCCTGATGGCCTCCTCCAGACTCAGGACGCGCGCTGCGGTAGGCTAAGAGAAATACGAGAGGTTTGGAATCAGCATGATCATGTGATCATTGGTGAGAAAAGAGAGAGAGAGAGAGAGAGAGAGAGAGAGAGAATACTTTCCACACACTTTTGGTTTCTCCACCATTCCATTCTGCTCCAGTATGCTGGAGAGAACTGCGGCTCGCTCCTGCAGCACTTTACGCCGTTCACTAAGGAAGTACTTCGGGATGGGAATCTCAAGATCTTCCTACAAACAAAGACAGTGAATGATATGGTTTTAAAAAAATCAGAGCAATGGATATGAACAAATGAATTCATTTGCAGGAGCATTAATACAAGAAATGTGATATTCATGAAAATACAGTTAGTTAGTTAGAAAAACAAACAAAAAAAAAACGTTCGTATCCTATGTTCGCACGTGAGTTTGTGTAAATTGGTGTGTAAGGAGAAGCACTAATGCGAACCTCGACTGATTCGTTTCTGGTCGTATAAGTTTACATACGAACTGACAAGTTTAAATCTCCTATTTATTTCAGTTACACACCAATTTAATGAACATTTTGTGAAAATCAGTTGCTTCATATTAATGACTTGAAAGAAAGTCATTCCAAAGCAATCCATAAATTAAGATATATAAATCTAGGCATTCAATCAGGACAAAAGTAATGGCGCCCTATAATAGGAGGAAGCGTTACTGTGTGCCTTTGCTGGCCGACACGCTGCAGTGGCTGAGCTGCATTACTGGAAATTTCAGCTCTCTGAGAGCTTTGCTTTTTGTGGAGTTCTGTGGCTGTGGTTGATGTAAATGTGCCGTGAACACGCTCGGTATTTTACAGCTGACTGAATAAGAACCAAAATAGCATTACTGAAATTTTTGTAAATCTCGCAAGAATTTTTAGTTCGGTTTGGACGCATTTACTTTTACACCCAACTTTAATGAAAGACTGATAAACGATGAACGGTGAACATTGAACCGAACAGTGAACCGAATTCTCCAACGGGGTCATAACTGGGACTACAAACACACAGGCATCAGTTTCAAATCCTGGATGACATCATCCATGTAATGGTACTCCGAGTACTCCTTCTCCACCATCTCGTTCTTCAGCTCCAGCACGCGTCCTATCACGCCGTCTAGCACGTCGCGGATTAGCCTCCTCTTCTGCGGCTGGATGATCTGATCGTAAGCCTCCTCCAGCTGCCTGAAGATTCTGACGTAGCGCACGTACAGGGTGGCGAGGCGCTGGAAGAACACCACCCGGTCTCTCTCAGGCTGTAAGGGCTCGGGGGGAAGCTCCTGGCTCAGAAGATCGCAGAGTTCCTCATGAGCTTCAGTCCAGAGTTTGTTATATGTGCTACAATACACAAGTGCACTTAAGTATATAACATTCGTTACAACAAGGGACGTCAAAGCTTTTTAGAGAAAGGTGCACCACAATTTGTTGTCAACGTACCAACAAAAACGAATCGCTTACATTAATAAATAGCATCCCTTAAGAAAGCTAAATAAACACATGGAAAAAGTTATTCAAACTTTATCAATACATGTAATGTAGAGGGTTAAAAATTTTCAGGGGTGATTTTGAGGTGGATTGGTGTAGGTTGGCAGTGGGATGAGGTGAGTTTGGGTGTGTATTTTAAGTTGGATTGGGGTAGGTTGGTGGTGGATTGGGGTGGGTTTGCGGTAGATTGGGGTAGATTGGCAGTGGGTTGGCAGTGGGTTTGGGGTGTATTGGGGTGAGTTTGGGGTGGACTGGGGTAGGTTGGCGGTGGGTTGGGGTGGGTTTGGGGTGGATTGGGGTAGGTTGGCAGTGGGTTGGGGTGAGTTTGGGGTGGATTGGGGCGGGTTGAAGTGGGTTGGGGTGGGTTTTGGGGTGGACAGGGGTAGGTTGGCAGTGGGTTGAGGTGGGTTGGGGTGGGTTTGGGGTGGACTGGGGCGGGTTGAGGTGGGTTGGGGTGGGTTTGGGGTGGACTGGGGCGGGTTGAGGTGGGTTGGGGTGGGTTTGGGGTGGACAGGGGTAGGTTGGCAGTGAGTTGGGGTGGGTTTGGGGTGGACAGGGGTAGGTTGGCAGTGGGTTGGGGTGTTGGGGGGATAGTGGTAGGTGCTGGGTGTTACTGCCTCTCGTCTGTTTTAGTTAAGATGTAGACACGAGAGAAGTTTGCACGCACGCTTCCTTATTAATTACCCTACGTAACATCTTGCTCCTAGAACAGAATCTTTATAAATTTGTTCAACAAAAACAGTCCATTTTTCTGTAAATTTGATATAATATACTATACAATATGATTTAATAATCATTTACAATAACGAGATGATGAGAAGCTCAGTTTTAATTAGCACCCGTTATACTACGCAGCTTTAAAATGAAGCACTTTAGAAACAAGCTTACGATGAAATTTCAGATTACACTAAAACATTAGCAGCTGATGCAGTTCACATCTGGCATTGTGATATATATTATATATTATATATATATTGTATATATTACAGCTTTCTGCAGTGTGGACCTGAGCAACATTTACACCCTGTATACTTACAGTACAGATAGAAACACACAGTTAAAGGGAGAATTCAGGTAACAGGAGACAGTTCAAGTGGTGTGTACTTCATTTTCTTTGAAAAACAAAGTAAGTACTTTTCTATTAGTATATTTTTATGACTAATAAAAGGATACAGAATTTCAGAAATGTAGGATATGAATGATATATTTTATATAATAGATATTTGTCAGAAAGCTAGGAGAAAGCTCAGTTCAGTCTGCAGGATACTGACCTGTGAGACATGGCGCTGTCTGATTACTAATATCCTAATACCGCTCTCTTAGCTAGATTTAAATCAATTTACACTTTTTACGATATTATACTGCTCCATTAAGATTGTCTAAATAATATTAAAACGCTACACATCCCTAACTCAGTGACAGACAGATTTTATTTTTAAATAAATACACAAAGGCCTAACAACAAAGCTGACGGAAAACTTCTCTCTCTCTCTCTCTCTATATATAGCTGGTGTCAACTTTGTATCCATGGCAACGAGACCCCGCTCGCGCATGCGCAGAGGGAAGCGCGTCAATCAGCTGTCAGCGGCGTATCCGCAGGAAATGGTGGCGTTTTGCGCATGCGCAGTACCATAACAGTGCAATAACCCTAAACAGGGCGTTTGTGTTAACTGCTCTGATTAGGAAATAACTGTCACAAAATTCCTTATTTATGTTATTTGACCAAAAAGATCGTCTAAAGCAGGCAACAAAAATGTAAAGGAAATGATGTGATAAATAATGTTGTATGCATTCAGCATGCATTGTTGTATGCAAAAGTTTGTGCACCCCTGGCCAAATTACGTATGTTGAGGATTTTTTTGAAGTGAAAAGAAGTGAACATAACCTTAGCAGCAAATAGTAATGCAGAGTTACTTTTTATTGAAGAACAGATCCAGCTACAGGGTAGAATGGTGCATCACCACTCCGGTGTCAGCTTCCTGCAGGTCCTTAGTGCTGTTTTGGGGTTTTGCTTTTCCTTTCTGCCCAGCATGCAGGCAGTCCTATCTGAGAGATTTCTTGGTCTTCTAGATCTTGCCTTGACTTCCACAGTTCCCCTTAAATGTCACTTCTTAATGGCATTTCAGACTGTGGAAGCCGTGAGCTTTTTATAGCCTTCCTCTGCTTCGTAGATTCCTAGTGACAGTTCCTGACCTGTCCAACCCCTAATGAGTTCATTAAGTTCTTACACTTTACAGCTGGAAGTCCAAACTTGTTTGCATGCAACAATTCCTATTTGTTTTCTTTTTTTTTTTTTTTTCTAAAGTCATTTTTGCTGCAGTGGTTGTGTTTCCTTTTTTTCACTTAAAAATGAATAAAGGATTTGGCTGGGGTGCCCAAACTTTTGTATAGCTTCAACTGTATATCATGTTACAATGTTAGGTTACTGGATGTATAGAGACTGTGTTTTAGTGAATTAATAAACTCTGGTCAAGTCATTCCACACTTTTAAACTTTTACTGTACACTGATTTACATCTTCTTGATTTTGACTTTACTCTGGTTAATGTTTTGTTTCCACAGGTGACCAAAGGAAACAAGTAGTCATGTGAGCCAGATGAAGCAGTTTAAAATCCACGCCACTAGACGTCAGTAAAAGCTGATTATTTTTGCACAGACTGCAGGACTGCAGGACAAAGCAGTTTCAGGGCAGTCTGCATGTGTCTGTGTCTGGTTCATCTAACCATCAGCTGGGTTTATAGATTAAAGATGAGTTTAAAAGTAACTCTACATTCATTTTATTTACTGATTAAAAATAAGGTTGTCTCTGTCAGGAGGTTAAAGCAATTTTGTCTTCAATTTTGTTACACATTACAAAAAAAAAAAAAAAAAAAAAAAGGCTGAGCGCTCTTACTCTCTCTGGTGCATGCTTGGCCAACTATTAATTATGGGGTGCCAATAATTTTGCAACCAGTATTTAGCATTACTTTTAGCAATTTATTACATTAAAATAATCATTGATATGGTGATTTGTGTGTGTGTGTGTGTGTGTGTGTGTGAGAGAGAGGGAGAGAGAGAGAGATGTTTCTTTTACATTTTTATGGAAGGAGTCTCCAGTGTCAGTGCTTTGTAACAGTCAGAGGTAAAGCTGTAACTTTGTAAAAACTTTGTAAAACTCTTCATCTTCAGGTTTCTTAGAAACATGACAAACTACTTTTGTTTTGTTTTCTTTTGTTTGTTTTTTTTTTTGTCTTATTAACTTCAAGAGAGAAAAAACAGAGGCTGGTGAGGGGACGACTGTTTATAGCTGCTATAACGTAAGTGAGAATTGTTTTACCAAAGTCTGTTGTGTCCATCTTTAGTACATACACAAATTGTCATTGTTGGCAGATTTCTGCAGTATAAGAGGAATAAAACACGCCGGGGTGGCAGCAGAAACTCCGCTTCATCACCACCCTGTTGTGGATTATTTTCCTGTAGCAGCACAACACCTATGAAATGAATGTGCTGAAACATGTTTAATCCAGATTTAAATTAGGGGGAGGAAGTGAAGTGAAGGCTTAGAGAGGTCATAAGACTCATGAACACTGCACCCACACACACACACACACACATACACACACATACAAATCCCTCCAAACTCCCAAACTGATTCTCTTTCCTCGTGAACGTGCCACAGCGGGAGCGCGCATTCAGGCATTCAGCCTTCACGCGGGACCGCGCATTATCTGAAAGAAAAAAAAAAAGATTTCTACTGATAAAAGGAAGAGGAAAATAATTAAAAAAAAAAAAAAGTTGTGAGAGAGGAGAAGTGAGCTCGGAGAGTGATGGTTTGATGCTTTGGAGCTGACAGGAGGGGCGAGTGTCACAAGAAGAAGAAGAGGAAGAAGGAGGTAATAATAATAATAATAATAATAATAATAATAATAATAAAAAGGAAAAAAAAAAACCTGATGGAGGGTAAAAGATGTCCGCGTCTCCTGCCACCCACCCGAAATCGATTGCATTACATCCAGAAATCTCTCCACTTTGACGTATAAAACGGGACGCATGGTGTGGAAGAGTCGAGTGTGTTCTCCAGAGTCGGACAGGAATATACACACACTCACACACTCACACACACACACACTCACACACACTCATACACAACCAGCGGCCGCCACCAAGCAGTGTAAGTGTGCATTTTTTTTATATTATCAAAGTTGTTTAAAGTGAAAAAATGTGTTAGTTTATCAAGTACATGATGATGCATGTTTTTAATAGAAATGATGTGCGCGTGCTTAATTCATAAAACACCTACAGTATTGACTTAACACCTGCACTGCATATCTGTGTTAAGCTGGACTTATAATGAGGCTATTACTTATTATAACCCTTATTATGTGTCTATTATTATAACCATGCCTTTAATTTATAGTAATCAAACGTAATTAATCAACACTGTTGGTGTTAATTCAGTATAAGACATCAGAACTGATTCAGTACTTTAAGAGTATTACAGGTGTCAAAAATGCAGACTGAACACAGGTAAATCTGTGAGGTAATTAATTCAACACCATCAGTGGTAATGCAGCACAGGGACTGTTATAAAGTGTTCATTCAAATCTAAGAGGTAACTAATCAACACTGGAGGTGTTAATTCACTGCCGGCTGTGTTTATTCTGTATAATAAGTACGATTTGATTCGATAGTGTAAGAGTAGGCTGTTACAGATGTTCATTCAACTCAGTAACTGTTAAGTATTTGTTTGCAATTTTAATGTAAGTGTTAATTCAGTGTAGTAAGTAAGAACTGATTGAATTAGAGGTGTTAATTCAACAGTGCAATTACAGACAGTAGATTAGACCCAGTTAAAGTATTGATTTTAAATCCAAGTGGTAATTAATCAACACTGGAGGCATTATTTAACCACGGTCTTGTGCTTTTATTTCAAAAAGAAAGATTCGATTCAATACTTTAAAAGTAGGCAGTTATGGATGTCCACTCAACATAGTAACTGTTGTGATGTTTTTAATTCAATTTTGATTAAGTGGCAATTAATCAATACTATAAGCCGAGATTCAATGCTCTCGGCGTTAATTCAATATAATAAGTACAAATTGAGTATTAAAGGTGTTAATTCAACACAGTAATTAAACACAGTTTAACATAGGTAAAGTATTCATTTTAAATCTAACAGGTAATTAATCAACACTGCTGTCGGTGTTAATTCAATATAATAAGTGAGAATTGATTTAGTATCGTAAGAGTGGGCTGGTACAGGTGTTCATTCAACACGGTACCCGCTGAAGTCTTTATTTTAGTTTTAGGTAGTAATTAATCAACACTGTAAGTATTGCTTCAATGCTTTCAGTGTTAATGAAATATTCTAAGTACGAACATAACAGAAAGTGCTATCAGAGGTGTTAATTCAAGACAGTAATTAAAAGCAGTTGACTGAACACAGTTAAAGTACTGATTTTAACTCTAAGTGGTAATTAATCACTATTAGACTGGAGGCATTAATTCAGTGCTGTGGGTGTTTTATTTCACAAGACGTAAATTCGACACTGTTAAAGTACGAACTGAACACTTTGGGTGTTAATTCAACCTGATAAGTAACAGTTGAGTCACTTTAAGATGAGGTTGTTACAGGTGTTAATTCAACACTTTAAAAGTATTGTTTAAATCTAAGAAGTAAAGAATCAACACTTGTAAGCATTATAATTAACACTGTGTTAATTTAGCATATACATGAGAATTGGTTCAATACTTCAAGAGTGTTACAGCAATGAAATTATTTCAGTAATGAAGTTAAATACAGTGAAAGCATGAATTAAAATCAAAGAGGTCATTACTCAACACTACAGGCATGAATTCACTGCTGCAGGTGTTCGTTAAACACTGTAAGAGTTTGTTAAACCTATAAGTGTTCAATTATTGAATATTTACAGTGTTAAATGAACACTTACAGGTTTAACAAACTCTTATAGGTTTAACAAATGAATCACTATATAGTAATAATAATTTAATTTATAGCCACTATGTGTTAAAATAACACAAATTTATGTCCATTCAATACTGTATGTGTTAAGTGGACGCTGTGACGTGTTCACTGAAGATCTTTAAACAGTGCAGGTGATAATTTAACACTGTAAAAGTTACGTAAAGACACAAAAAGTGAGCATTTAATGCCGAAACCTAATTTACAGACACTGTATGTGTCAAATCAACGCAAATTGATGTTAATATTGTATGTTACTGTATGTGTTAATTGAACGCTGTTAAGTGTTCACTCTAGATCTTTAAAGGTTGTAGGTGTTAATTTAACACTCTAGAAGTTCTGTAAAGACACAAAAAGTGATCATTTAATGTCAAAAGTTCATTTATAGACACTGTATGTGTTAAATCAACACAAATTGATGTTAATTTAATAAAGTATATGCTCTTATGTGTTCACTGAAGATCATTGAACATTGCAGGTGTTAATTTAACACTGTGAAGTAAAATGAATAATTATAATGACAATAACAGTTCATTCATAGACATGACATTAATTCAACACACGTTTATATATTCAGAGTGAAGATTGTTGTAGGTAAAGACACTAAATTAATAATTTAATACTAATAATTTCATATTAATAGTTGATTTATCAATACTGTGAGACAAATAAGGAGTGTTAAGAATGCAACAGTAATGCTAAGACATTAATTCAGCACATTTAATAAGTAATTAATTAACATTTAAAATATATACAGTATACGCTGCATTATTTATTAACTCTATAGGTGAGTCAATGACAAAAAAAAAAATGGTCAGTTGTCAGAAAAGTGTCAGTTGTTTCACCAGACAGAAATCATCAGGTGTCACAACCATGCATTATTAAAAAAAAATAATAATAATAATAATAAAATGCTAAAAATAAATGTATTTTCCACTACTGATAAATGCAGTTAATAAAGTAATAAACTGTCTTTACACAGTAGTGTCCGCATTGCATAAGACATTATACAGTACATGTTTATTTGTTCTTGTTCTTAAAGCTGATTTTATAATGTTTCACAAACACTACCATGTTTTACACATTCGATTTCTCTTTAAAATACAGAAAATTATTTTTTTTTAAAAACACAAAGCGTGTATGAATTATAGAAGCTCTTGCAGTTACAGGTCTTACCTGTGTGAATTTAAGTGGCCTGTATTCTAGTGGCCTGTATGTCATCTGTCTAGTTCATTAACACGACATTTAACCCTTTATAACTGGTTAGTGCTGTTATTCATCTTAAAGCACGTCGAAATTTATGGGGATCAAATGCTGTCAGATTGTCAGGGATTTTTGTACGAACGTGTCTTGACTGGGTTTCCTGTGCGTGTGTGTGTGTGTGTGTGTTTGTTTATCAGGCTGAAAAAGCCATGCAGGCTGAGAAGAGATGGCACATATTGTTGAGTGTAATTCTTTTGCTCATCACCTCCAGCCGGTGCATGGACAGCGGAGAAGTGACGCAAGGGGACAAGCAAACTCTGCTGGACCTGCTGCTGCGCGTGATCAGGGAAGGCGAGCAGGAAAAGCTCAACACGCGGGAAAAATCCGCCCACAGCAGGCCCATAGGTGAGCTGGTGATGATGATGATGATGATGATGATGAGGTGATGATGATGATGCTATAGATATAATCCCTGCTGTTATGTATTCATGCGAATGTTGTAGCATGATCTCTGGAGGTGGGTGCGTTTCACACGCGTTAATCTGCTCTAACAAATCCACTTCTAGTTTCCGGTCTATTTACCAGCTTGAAAGTGTAACTGAATCAATCACTTGTGGTGAACAACGAGATGTTCTACAGGGTCATACAGGGTTAAATGCACATACAAAAGAATGAATATTGTAGGAGGTAATTAATTAATAATTAAAACAAAGTTTAAGGTGTACAGTTACAGCCAACGTGTCTGAATTCTCAAATCTCCACGGTGATGATTAACTTTCTGTAACTGCACAGCTCTGACAGTAGCTCAGTCTGTAACATAAATCACAGCTTAATATTAATGCGCTTGTTCTTATACGTTATTGTTTCCATAGTAACAGCTCTTTCGCAACACTCCGCATAATCTAAGGCTAATAATAAAAAGGCGTAAAACATAAAATCATTAACATGGTAAGGTTTTCTGTAAAGGGGGATGTTTATTTAACGTTTATTTGTCTTCAGGACAGAGGAGTTTAAATGACTATCTATTTATAGCTACGAGTGAGAACAGGAACTAACTTGTTTCATGGATTTTCATTCAGCATTCGTTAATAAATTCAACACTGTAATCATTGGCAAATTGCAGTGGTATAATCAACTCCGTGTTGATTATTCACACATCCACAGAGTGGATTATTTTCATAAAACAGCCTGGTGTAAAGTTTATTATTCCTTACTTAGGTTTATTTAATGAACAAACAGCTATTTCTATTAGAAGTATTGTTTAATAGTACTAACGGTTCATGTTCACTGCCTCTAGTGGCAGTTGGATGTATTGCACCTACATTTTGTCCTCAACAAGACATAGTCGTATTAAAATTTCTAACCTACATAAAAGGTGGAAAACATTTCAGATCATGTATATATTTCTGACAAACTGTGGCATTGGTGAGGAAGATGCTTGATGACGGGGTGTAACCAATCCCATGTGGCTTCTTCAAAACAGTGAACAAACGTGGCATAACGAGCCAATGTAGCATCTGTCAACCCATAAACACATTTCTCTCACAACAGTACACCCCATTCTAATGAAATAAAGACATTAAACGTTAAAACAGCAAATTAGTGCTAGCTTTTACCACTTTAGCTAGTTAGCTAGCTAGCTAGCTTTGGGGAGCTCAAACTATTATATTTTGCTGTAATGCTAACTATCTAACCTCAGCTAGCTACATCCATATAACATAATAACATCTATGTTGCATCTTTGTTAGTGTTTTAGTTAGTTTTGTTGTTGTTGTTGTTGTTGTTTTGCATTAATGACATCACTGAGCCAAACAACACATTTGTACCAAATGTAGTAAACTGGTGTTAACATATTTGTTAGCTATATTTGTTAGCTATATTAACTACATAATATTTGTAGTAAAGGAAACCCCACATTTAACACTCATGCTCTGTTTAGTGCTGGTGTTTATTTTGCTCTGGTTGAGAAGCAGTGAAGAGCAGGTGACGGTGATTTGTGTAATCAAGCGTTTACTTTCCTCACTCTAACGAAGGAAGTTTGCCAGCTGCCTTAGCGATGTTTGGCTCAGAGCTTGAGCGCTGGCAAGACTAAACCGACGAATGAGGGCGTCGCACTGCCAGCATTAAAGTGTGATCCAGAGGTAGAATCCCTGGGTTATATCACTCAGTAATATCACTCAGGCAGTTCAGGAGTAATTGTGCAGTGGCGTGTTGCTTCGTCTTTGGACTGCATTGTTGTGAAAGAAGTAAATTGTTCCACCTAACACCTGCACTTGTTCACTTGGATGCCCTTTAAAGATTTTTTTCCTTTGTAAAATGTGTAAAGAGGTGTCCATAATGTCCCTGAATCCTATCTAATGTTGCACGTAATGTCCCTAATGGTCCACTATTTCCTCTTTACTGTCAGAGATAAACTGAGTTACGCTGCCATGTGAGCGCTTTGTGTTAATAAACCACGCTGTGAATTAACCATCCGTCTCAAATTCATTCATAATACAGGGTGAGTAATCGCCGCGTCCGCAGGAGGCTATAATTAGCAGCAAGGATTTGGGCATCTGACATTGATAAGCATTAC
Source organism: Pangasius sanitwongsei (assembly GCA_037576675.1). Classification (NCBI taxonomy): domain Eukaryota; kingdom Metazoa; phylum Chordata; class Actinopteri; order Siluriformes; family Pangasiidae; genus Pangasius; species Pangasius sanitwongsei. The sequence goes on from CM075010.1 coordinate 1,690,271, forward strand.
GACACTGAGAAATAATCTCCTTACAACAGGAGGCTCTGAGTGTTCGGACTGTTATGGGAAAAATATAATAATAATAATAATAATAATAATAATAATAATAATAATAACAGATTATTAAATAACAGAACATTTTGGGCAAAAGTCCTGCGTTACCTGTTTAAGCAGAGTGCTTCTGAAGCTGTAGCGAAACCAATGGATATTCTGCTCACCCTGACTCAAGCATAGCATCACATCTTAGACATACACTATATGGTCAAAAGTATGTGGACACCCGACCATCACACCCATATGTGCTTGTTGGACATCCCATTCCAGATTTATTCCCCTTGTGTTTGCTGTTATAATAAGCTCCACTCTTCTGGGAAGCTTTCCACTAGATGTTGGAGCGTGGCTGTGGGGATTTG
>CM075010.1:1700739-1715632 GCA_037576675.1 Pangasius sanitwongsei
AACACTAAAATACTGAAACACTGAAATGCTGAAACTCTAAAATACTAAAATACTGAAACGCTGTAACACTAAATACTGAAACACTGAAATGCTGAAACTCTAAAATACTAAAATACTGAAACGCTGTAACACTAAAATACTGAAACACTGAAATGCTGAAACTCTAAAATACTAAAATACTGAAACGCTGTAACACTAAATACTGAAACACTAAAATACTGAAACATTGAAACGTTGAAACACTGAAAACAAACATACTGAAAAGAAAGAAACAAACAAACAAACAAAGTGAGGGAGGAAGGATAGATGAATGAATGAATGAATGAATGGATGAATGAATGAATGAATGTTTATAGATGACAGGAAGTCTCAGTGTGTCCTAAACCACGTCACTGATGAAATGGACGTGGTTACAGGCTCAAATTTACAGAAAAAAAAAATCTATCAGACTCACATCCATTACCTGAGACAGACAGACAGAAAGAAAGAAAATACTTTCATTATTTCAGAAACAAACATGTTTTTTCTAGCAAGTTAAAAATAACATTATCTGCCTAACTAGCTAGCAGTTTTAGATTAAAGAGGGCTCTTCGGGATTCTTTGGATATCGGAGGGTTTTCCGTCTCTCCTTGGAATCTTCTCTGAAAGGGAAACTCTATGCTGTAGGGATCTTCACAGAACCATCAAGAGTTTCCCCCGAAGCATGAGCTGACTTTAAATTACCAAAAATACAAAATGGCTATTAGTTAGCTAGTAATGAAAAGAGTGTTATCTTTTTCTTTTTTTAAACTTGACTTTTATTCAATTTAAATTTTATACACTCAGTATGCAAATCTCAACCCTGCACCAGCCCTGTTTACATCACATCAAATCACTTATGTTCACATTGCATTCAGGTATATCGAAAAAAAAACATTAAATCAATTATAAATAAATAAATAAATAAATAAATGTATTCCCCTTCTCAAGCACATACAAAAATACAAATATAATTGGAATATAATTGACACTGAAATGTCAGGGACTTCTTGACTCCACCTTCCGACTCCTTCATAAATTCCAAAAATGTGCCCAGTACTTTATGAAAGACTCCTCGTTTCTGTTTTATCGTATATTAATCTTTTTATTACTAAACAGGAATTTAAGTCTTTCGGCCAAGTCTTCAAAGACGGTCCACATGCAGTATGTTCTTCCACCACATGCTAACCAGGCGTCTAGCAACAGACTTAAATCCAGCAGTTTACCTTTGTATCCTTGACCTATAATTTCTCAGAGCAGAGGCCAAGGATACATAGCTTGAGGCATAAGGGAATATCTTGGAAGAGAATTTTGGAAATAGAGCCAGTTAATTTGTTTCCAAAGGTTTTTGTATCACTACACCCTCCCAGCGGCAGAGTGCTAAAGTCCCTTGCTGATCAGAACATTTTATATACGTATCTTGGAGAAAAGAGTGTTACCTACTGAAGACAAGTCAGACCACATGAACACAAGAACGGGGTCGGTCTGAGGTACCGCTCGAGCCGATCGTTTGGATTTATCGCTTCACAAATAGAGAAAAATCTCAATTCAGATGTCGCGCTGTTGCTTTTTCGCTAAAAATTCTAGGAAATATGTGACACTTTGTGGTTTCACTTCTTACACTCTGACACTCATTTTAAAGGTACTTCATGTATAATTTAGTAAATGAGCAGATGTGTGAGATGTTGTGAGATGATGTTATTATAATATGACAATTGAACAAACTGCTGGAATGGTGGGTGATTATGGAAGTCTCTCAGGAAGAGCTTGGGGAGGAATTTGAGTTGAGATGCTTATCTCACTGCTTTCGTCTCGGACCAGAAGAATGTTTTTGGCTCGTTCTCCACAATAAGGCTTGTTTTTACAAGAACAACACAGACGGAACATGACATCAAACGAGCTGACTTTGTTTATCCTCGTTAAACTGAATTGTTGCAGGCTGAATAAACACTGTAGAGGTTAAGACTGATACTAATAAACCACTCAGCGCTTAACCATCAACCATGCTGCAGGAATAACACCCTCTGTGTCACGATCTTAAAGGAAAATAATCAACAACAGAGTGGTGTGATGAAGCAGAGTTACTGATACCACCCCGAAGTGGATTATTTTCCTAAATCATCACATCCTGAAGTGTTTTATTCCTCTTATATCACGGGAGTTTGTTAATGATTTTTATTTATTATGTTTATAGTTACCTTTAATGTCGTGGAACATCCGCGAAGTTAGCTCCTGTTCTCGCTTACGTTATAGCAGCTATAAACAGTCGTTCCCTCACCAGCCTCTTCTTTTATTCTCTCTCTTAAAGTTAATGAGACAAAAATCACAATTTGTCACGTTACTGAGAAACTGCAAAGCATGAAAAACAAAGTGCTGACACTGGAGACTCCTTCCATAAGTGTTAAATAAGCATGTCAACAATTACACACTTTTTAAAATAAGAAAGAAAGAAAGAAAGAAAGAAAGAAGGATGGACTGTGTTGGTTTGTTTATTCCACTATAGATGCTAATTTGTTGTGAAGAGTTAGCAAGAATTGGCTTGCTAACTAGCAAGCAGACAATATTGATCTTCTATCAGCTGGCAAGTTCAAGTAAAAAAAATAAATTAATAAAAAAATTTGAACTCATCAAATAAAATGCATACTACAGAATAGAATAATTAGCTTATAGCATTATTACTCACTGTAGAGTTAAATTAACTACTGAGAATTAATTCCACATAGCAGTGAAACGAGTGAAATGGGTTCGTGTGTCACTTTACTCTTATGACTGTTGAACATTTTGTGTCCTGGTTTGATGTGAGTGGCTACAGTACATTTCTCCGAGGGACTGTGACCCTGCGAGAGACTTTAATTGTGGCTTAATGTGTGCTCCAAACACTCATAGCTCCCTACGCATGCAAGAATATCACCCCGGCCCAAAGCGAAGCTAAAACAAGCAACGTCTGTGCCAGAAAAACAGTCAGCACTGCATGTTCTCACGCCACGGAGTCTCTGAAGACTCCTCAAAACATCATCAAATCAAATCATCTGAAGAACACTGAGCTAGAGCCAGACACGATCTCGTTTATATCCACTGTGCACTGATTCGCATATTCTCTACTCCGATGCACATAAGCAGGACTTCAGTTAATTCACTTTTCAGGGGAAAGTAGCTACGATGTGCTCTAAAACTAGCTAGAAGTCACCAGATGATGTCATAGACTAATTTGCATGATCATTCGCATATCAGAACGGGTTACACGAAGAAGGACGATTTTCTAAAGACACACAAAATAGACTAGAGTTTATCAGACAGGAAAAAACAGAGACTTGACGTGGAAGTGGGAAGTCCGAGCTCGGAGGTGCGTTATTTTCAACCTCCAAACGTTTGTGTTGTATATATACAGTTTATCCCACAGCACTGCTGAATCCTGGATTGTGATTGGTCAGAAGGTGTTGATTAGTTTTCTGTAACAGCAGCTCTGACAGTAGTGCAGCTGCAAATCACAGGTTTATATTAACGCACTTGTTCTAATACGTTATCGTTTCTTCGGTACTTCCTTCATGGAAGATACTCAACTTCAGGGTGGAAGGAGTGACTACATAACCCAATCTTCTGTGTCATATTGATGTACCCTAGCTTATATACAATACCCATAATGCACCAGGGTGTTTGTATGGAAGATGGAGCGGAGCAGCATTTCAGACACAGAGTTTGCATCTGAAATGAAAAAAGTTTGTTACTCTGTCTAATTCTGACACCCTGAAGAGAAGACCGCGCTCCGCCACTCCATGGTTAAAGATTTAGGGATTTAATAATGTCTAAAAAGTTTCCCGACAACATTTATCATTTTTATCTCGTATGACATATTTTGTATATTTTTTTTACAGCCCTTTTTAGACCGTTGGCCAGACTGGTCCCTGGTTGGCTTTAAAAACCGTCCGCACAGTAAAACACCCGGAGTGTTTTAGTGAATCAACACAGTTTATATAAGACCATCTGGATACCAGTGGACAACACGTCAACACGTAGCTGTCAGCTGAACATCAGAGGCCTAAAACAGCCTAACAACTTTTATGTAAACAATCTTCTCCGTATAACGTCATTGATCAGGAGATGTTCGGGCTGCGGTCGCATTATCAGGTTAAAGTGACACAAATCTGATTTTCTGCATTAATGTGACAGATTTTTTTTTTTTTTTTCAGGAATGTATGGACATAAAAATCTGATCTTTTAAAATCAGACCTGTACTTTGCCATTTTAAGGCAACTGTTTAAAAAATAAAAATAAAAGATTTTGAGAGTAAAGTCATAAGATTTACAAAAAAAAAAAAATTATAGTATTATGAGAAAAAACACTGTAATATTTTGAAAAAAATCATGCAATCGAAATATACCAAAAATCAAGTCATAATAATCAAATTTACCGATCCTGAAGAAGTGGAACTCGGCGTTAAGCACCCAGGGCATTATGGCATATGGACTCATGCTTTTTTTCTCATAATATTCTGACTTCATTCTCAAAATCTTGTATTTTTTCTTTTTAAACAGTGGCCCTAAAATGCCATGATAGACCTGAGCCACTTTTGTGCGTGGTCCTAGATCGGACACATATCCAATATGTTACATGAAAGAAAACGCTCAGCTTGGAAATCCATCAGACTTTTTCCACAACGAGCGAGCTCTTATCACTGTCATCATCGTTAAAACTCCAGAAGTTACAAATGTGGACCATCAGGATAGACAGGTCTGTGAAAAAAAAAGATCAGATTCATGCACAGAAGATTGTAAAGTGAACGTAGCCTTAGTGGCTCTAGTTACACTAATGTAATTAATGTGGCTAAGAAGTTAGGGAAGCTAATAGTTTAGCGTCGTGCAAACTCAATGTTTAAACTATCACACACTCGTCGAGGTTCTGTTTTTCCAGACAGACTCACTGATGTGGTTTCTGACACACTCTTATTAATAAAAATGGCCAATAGGACATCACAGAGATGATAAAAACAGCTCCTTTTTATCTAAGCATATAGTATTTTGGTGTAGCATTGGCAATAAACCTTGTTAGTAAAGGCAAACAGTGGCTTGCATAAGTATTCACTCCCTGTTACACCTTTCCACATTTTGTTGTTATAACTTTGAACTGGACTGAACTGGGATTAAATGTCATGAATCAACGCAAAATTACCCATGGTACTGAACTGGTGGGAAAATCCATATAATTTGCAAAATTATTTACAATTAAACGTCATATAACTTGTGACTGCTGCTGTGAAACCGTCCGGTCAAATGGGAGAAGCTGTCCGCAAAATAACCACAGAGCTGGACTTTATGGAAGAGTGATGAGAAGAGAACAAGAAGCTATACGAAAGACAGGAGATTCTACAGACTTGTGGAAGAAGGTTCCCTGATCTGATGAGACCAAAGTGTAACTTTTAGGCCTTGGTACAAAGTGATATGTTAAGCAGGATTTCAAGACTGCTCGTCATTCTGGGAATAGCATCTGTACTCTGAAGCATGGTGGTGGTAGCATTATGTTGTGGGGATGCTTTCCGGGTGGAGGGAAAGATTGATGGAGCACAATAAAGAAAACCTGTTCCAGTTCACAAGAAACTTGTACACACACACACACACACACACACACACACATTATTGTAGATGTTAATAAAAAAGCTCATGCTGTGAAATAAAGTAATTTCCCTAAATCTGAGTTTCCCTTTATCAGTCAGTCAGTCCATAAGAGGGCAGTAATGATATAAGAGGCTATAGTGCCAGGTATAAGTGTGTGTGTGTGTGTGTGTGTGTGTGTGTGTATGGACCTTTCAGAAACACACTAAACCAATTAGCAGGACTATAAATAAAATCACGTCCATCACCGTCCCCTACAGAGCGCCCTTCACCCGATCCCTCCCCGAGCTGGAGATCACTTTAACCAGGAGACAGACAGCGCAGATTAAAGGAAGAGACAGAGGAGACACACAGGGGAATGTGTGTGCGTGTGTGTGTGTGTGTGTGTGTGTGTGAGTGTGTGGGGGAGGGTGCTAACACAATTACACACACACAGAGTCTGGAAATCTCCTGTGAACTGATTTATCACACCAGCTTCCAGCATGATGCTGCTTCTGCTTATGATCCCGTCTGATTTCCTGCTCAATAACACACACACACACACACTTGTTGACACACAAAACCAGCAGCTGTCTGTTCACAAAACCAACAACAGTAACATAACGTACACACACACACACACACACACTTGTTGATTCACAAGGCCAGCAACAGTAACTCACACATACATGCATACACCAACACCAACACACACAAACATAAACTCACTGATTCACAAAGTCGGCAACAGTTTTACACACACACACACACACACACACCTGCTTACACACACCTGCTTACACACACGCTGACTCCCAAAATCAACACCACACACACACACCTGTTCACGCATTCACACACACACACACACACACACACACACACACACACATGCTGACTCCCAAAATCAACAACAATAACACACAAACAAACACACACCTGTTCACACACACACACACACACACACACACACATGGTGTTCAGCAGAGCTTGAACAGTGTGGTGTTTCAGTAATGACTCTCTGCATCACTCGGCCCTGGAGCTTCAGCAGCGCGAGTGTAAACACTTTAATCCCGTTAGCTGCTCTGAGTGAACACACTGCCGTTATTTACAGCGCGCCGTGTGTTTATGGAGGCGGCTTCGGTGCGTCTGTTTGGTGTGTGACGTTACTTCATGACTCATAACACTTCATTCAGGAAAAGAAACTTTGGGGGTTTTTTTATTTAAAAGAGTAGATGATTTTATTTGCAGTGAGCGCCGTTTAATCACAGACATCTCTCCTACATTTAATAAAAATCATGTTTATAACAATAAATCCATAAAATACATGTAAATTACTTTATATACTCGTGTCCCATTATATTTCTACACTTATTCTCATTGTTAAATAAATGATTTTGTAAATTATTCAGTATTCGTGTTTCAGTATTATTTTTTCATTAAATCTAAAAAAAAATTCATTTAAGAGCTCGAAAAAATTGGTGTCTTTTTTTGTTTTGTTTATTTGCTGCATTTTGCTCTTAAATAACTAACAGGGTTATGTTTATTTTGTTTTTTTGTTTTTTAGCAAAGAAACCAAACGTATTTCCTGAGCATCCATGCTAATAGCACGAGGACATTAATGACATCTAAATATTAATATTAAATATTGTTTTTTTCGAAATACTTTAATTCTATAATTCGAGTAACAGGGTTGTACTTTCAAAGTGACCTCTTCAGTCAATATTACAATATCATAAACGCTGAGAGAACTTCTTCTTCTTCTTCTTCCTCCCATGATCTTCAGGAAATCTGGATGATGTAACATCCTGTGTTGTGCAACGTTCCCAATGTTTCATGGGGTGAATGTGTTCAGGTTGAATGAACGTTGTGTACATTTTTCTTCACCTGTAACGGACGACTCGTGGGACAGAACGTTTCAGGCGTGAGATGTTAAACAGATTCATACAAAAATAAACATTCTGAAGTATTTTAGCGATTATATTTCAGGGTAAAGTGGCGTTACAGTGAGCTGAGTCTGTACATTTTGTAGACTTTATGAATGTTTCGTATTTTTTTTTAATCCAAAACACGGACATCGTGGTTGTGAAGGAAACTTTACCCTTGTTTAAGATGTCTTTTAACTTTACTCTACATACATGTTTATAAATGTAATATCAGTAAAACACAAAAGAGAAGCTGTCAAGTTGCCAGATCCTCTTGCTTTCTTCCCCCTTTGAGTGACAGGATGCTGGAGGATATATTTTTCATGCCTTTTTAACATTTAAACATCAGCGCAAAGAAACAGGAATTAAGCTTGTAGTGAATCTCCGTCTGTCAGATTAATGACATCGTCACTCTCTCGGGCCAAGACCTGCAGCGTTCTCAGAAGCGTTCCTCGAGTTTGGCAAATCATCCCGTAAACCGAGGCAGATACCTTCACCACAGCACTGTTAAATCACAGGGTTATATTAATGCGCTAGTTCTAATACGTTATTTCTACATCTCTGCAGTATCAGCTCATTCACAGGGACTTTTTGTACGAAAGACGTTCCACGTAAACGGATTAAAAAATAAGATGTGGTGAAGTTTTCCGTGAGGAGACGTTTATTTAACATTGATGTAAGGAGTCTCCAGTGCCAGGGCTTTTAGACAGTCAGAGGTAAAGCTGTAACTTTCTGACATCTTCAGCACAGAGTTTACACTTTTTTTGTGGTGAGAGAGAGAAAAAAGAGAGGTACCATCTTGTTTTGCGGACATTTCCACAACATTTAATGTAACTATACACATAAAAAGTATGACAGATCATTTTTAAGTTAGTAGTTTAGAGGTAATATGTATGCTAGACATGCTAGTCGCTAGACTGCTAAGTTTAACATGGTACAAAGAGTGGAAACTAAAGTTAGCATGCTAGTCAGTCCTGTCAGAAATGATAGCTAGTGAGAAAATTTTAAAGTTGTATTTCCGATGTTGTAGAATGATTGTCTAATGTGGTCAGACCTAATATATTGTCTTGTTAACTTTAAGAGAGATAAAAAAGAGACGCTGGCGAGGGAACGACTGTTTATAGCTGCTATAACGTGAGTAAGAACAGGAACTAACTTGTTTCACGGACTGGATACAAACGAATTTATTTGTAAATTGTTCGTAGGAGCGTTTACACAAGAAATGTGGCATTCATGAAAAATCCGGTTCATTAGAAAAATGTTTGTTTCCCAAGTTTCGCTCCTGAGTTTGTGTAAATTTCCATATAAAGAGCCTCACTAAGGGATGGACTTTAAATCGTCTCATTGTTGATGAGCTGTTGACGTTTTACACGGATTACGCTGTTACATTTAAATCACTTACTTATTTCAATTACAAACCAATTTAATGAACGTTTTGTGAAAACGAGCCGCTTCATATTAATGACTTGAAAGAAAGTGATCTAAAACAAATCCATAAATTAAGACAAATAAATTAATACTAGCCATTCGATCAGGACAAAAGTAATGGCACCCTATACAAGGAGGAAGCAGGACTTTGTGTGTGTCTATGGAGTAATCAACACGCTGCAGCGGCTGAGCTGCATTATTGGAAGATTTCGCACGCACCGCGCTTAGGAGGCGCTTTTCTTTCCTCCTCTGTGTGAGCTTTGCCTTTTATGGAGCTCTGTGGGCGTGGCTTAATGTACATCAGCTGTGCTGTGGACCCGTGGTAATTTACAGATGATTGCCTTGAGAATGAAGAAAATCAGCGAAACTTGTGTAAATCTGGAGTGAATCTTTAGTTCAGACAGTGAATGTGGTTTTTACGCAGTCAGTATTAACAGTAAAAGAATGTCAGGTGACTCTATTGTTGTGTGTTCAGGTGTTGTGTTGGGAAAAAGGTCGATAACGACACTCGAGCTGTGTGTGTGTGAGTGGGTGGAAATGGGTCCATTATCGAAAAGCTAAAATTAAAATGCCAGATGGTCCTGTATAAACTGATGGGGAGTCCCAGGAAATTGTCAGAAGATCCGGTCGTGATCAAACCAGACACACACACACACACACACACACACACAGAGCCTCTGGAGATGTGAAACAAAATCTGATTTCTAAAACTATTCTGTTATAACCGATATTATGATATCAGACTGTGTTTAGTATAACACACACACACACACACTGAGTCATTCTGGTTACTTTTGCTGATTATAAACAATAATTCTGTGATTTAATTAAAAAGTGCAAACAGCAACAATAAATTAGAACCCTTAGTGTGTGTGAAATTCAAGTGAAAAATAAAAATAAAAAACAACTGCCATTTTAACAGGGGTGTGTAAACTTTTTTATCTCCACTGTAGATGCGCTAGGAGTTACAGAATCTAGATACGGTTGTTTTAGTAGCTGTTATGCAACGTTACATTTATTCGAATAGCAGATGCTTTTATGCAAATCGACCCACAATCCGATCTCATATCTGATCTTAAACAAAACGGAAATAAAAGCCAGGAGCCGATCATAAAAGTAAAAAAAAAAAAAAGAAAGAAAGAAAGAAACCGTATAATACAACCGGGTAATATTAAATATAGCATAACAATCCATTAGAATTATGTAAAACATGCAAAAAGAAAGGAAAAAACATACAACAGATCATGAAATCAAAAAAGCATATAAACGCAAACACACTCCTGTCTACAGAAATCAACTGAAACACACACACAATTAACCAAATCAAAAAAATTCAAACCAAAAATGAGACAACACTGAGTTTACTCGCACCAGATTGTGAAGTTTTAGCGCATTTGTGTAACAGCACGTCCTGAAGTGTTTTATTCCTCTTAGACCACAGCAATTTGCCAACGATTTTCATTTTTTATTTACTAAAGAACACATCAGTTTTATCAAACCGCAAAAAAAAATTTTGTGAAAAACTCCTCTGTCCTGAAGATTTCAGAAAACTTACAGTTACAGCTTTACCGCTAACACTGGAGACTCCTTCTATAAACGTTAAATAAATGTTTCTCGGATGTTCTCAATTCATTAAAAATGTGTAATTGCTGTGGTAGAAGAGGAATAAAACACTCAGAGACGTGCTCTTATGGGAAAACAATCAACTTTTCAGGGTGGTGACAGTGACTCCGCTTCATCACACCACCACATCATTGATTATTTTTCTGTAACAGCATGACACGCAGTGTTTTATTCCTTATTAAGCAGCACGGCAGTTTTTAAATCAACTTGGTGTCAGTATCCGTGACCTCGCCCTCTATTGGTCAGTCACAGCAATGACAATGAGGTCTGACAATCCAAGACAGCAAACTATTTTAATAAATAACAAATAAAAAAAAAGAAACGGAATACTCTATACTCGTGTAGCAGCAAAAATGTAGATGATAAAAATGAAAAAAAAAGCAACAAAGGCGGTGAGGAACCGAGACTATCGTTCTGATCGATCCCCAGATCAGAGGATGGGCTCGCTGTCGTTCCAGCTCACGGCTGCGTCTGTCCATCTGTAAAATTCACACACACACACACACACACACACACTGCACTAGTTTATTTTTGGTCAGTCGTGTACATTTCTCAATCACTGTGAATCTCTGTTTTATTTTAGAGCTCAAAGCTTTTCAGAAACAGACCTGGTCCTGATGCAGAGCTCCAGCGGAGGTGTGAGGTCCGAATCCACGTCCTCAGCGTCCGGCGTCTTTACAGCCGAGTCTGGATCTGAAGAAAAAAAAAAAAAAAAAAACATACACAGCGCCATTCGACTCTTCAACTACAGACTGCCTCGATGATGCAGATTTCTCATTTAGTCTTCACCGCTTTTTAACATTGCCGTTTGTTTATCGTAACTCAAAGGCAGAAACTGATTCACTTTCTAAACACGTCGCTTAAAACGTGAGGCCTTACAGGCTACCTGTAAATGCGGGGTTTTTTTTTTTTTGGTTTGTTTTTTTTTTTTTTAAGTAAAAAGGTTTGGGAAGGGAAGCGTGTAGATTTCCCGTGCACACTCACACACTGTTAATCTGATTGGTTCTTGCTGGTTGGCCAAGCCGTCGTAGTAATGCAGGTCAAACTCTCGCGGGCTCCGGCGGCTGGACGTCAGATCTTCACGCAGCGAGAAGAGGACGCTGAAGTGACTCTCGCTGCACACGACCCAGATCGGAAACCTCGGGTTCTTCAGGTAAGAGCCGACCTGCAGCGGAAAATCACACTTAAAGGCGCAATAGTCATTTTTTTTTTTTTTTATATATATATCCCTTACTTGTACAAATAAACTGTAAGATCTGTAGAACATCATAAGACGCAAAGGTTTAAGATGTGGACTTCGCAAAAGTGTATCAATTCTCCGGGAAAACCCGTTTAGAAAACCGGCTTCCGGTCCGGAATACTCTACGCCACGGACCACTGTAGATGCTGGGGGCGGAGCTTCATGAACATGGGTGGGAATGAAGGAGTGGGCTCAAGGAATTAAAAAAAAATAATAAAACATTCAAATGTCAAACCAACCTAAACGTTAGAGACCTAATCTTAAAAAGTTTTTTAAAAATTAAAAAAAAAAAAAAAAAACAAATCTTGCCTAACGCACCTTTAAAGGAGCATTCAAAGCTATTTGAGAAAGTGCTGTTTTAGGAAAATAATCTACTTCAGTAAGTCTTGAGAATAACTTGAGAATAATTTATGGCAATTATGAACAAAAAAAAAAAAAAAACCACACACACGGTTTTATGATTTTAACATGCGAAACGTGTGTGATTTTTTAAAAATATATAAATTCATGTGAATATTTAAAAAAGTTCACACATTAATTCACATGTGAGAGTTAAAAGAAACACATGTTCATATGTAATCACACACGGGAAGATCCTCTTACCTTACATATGTTGTAATGCTCATATAAAGACAGCAGTCCGATGTCGCAGCGCTCTCTGATCCCCTTCAGCAGCGTGAAATTTCCGTTTCCTGAGTCGAGCTTCATCTCGTTATCGAAGACGTTTGAAACTGCGCGTCCGCAGAGCAGCAGGTTTACCAGTTCCTGCAGAAACAAAAGAGCAGAATTAACCTGTTAACAGACTGAAGGTGTTGATGAATTTTCTATAACAGCAGCTCTGACAGTAGTATTAAATTAACGCACTGTTTCTGATACGTTAGCGTTTCTATAGTAACAGCTCATTCACAGGGACGGATGAACGGATTAAAAAAAAAACACGTGTGCCACTGAATAATAAGGTTTCTTTTTTTTTTAAGGAGACGATTATTTATTTGTGGAAGGAGTCTCCAGTGCCAGCGCTTTGTAACAGTCAGAGGTAAAGCCGTAACTTTCAGATTTCAGATATGGCGCTGACACTGGAGACTCCTTCCATAAATGTTAACTGTAAATAAATGTAATAAATGCAAACATAAAAGGCTAAAAAGGTGATACGTCATTATTTAATAAAGAAATTGTTTTTTTTTTCATTAGGATACTGATATAATGGTTATGATCTTCTCATCCAAACACAGATTAAGCCTTTTTTTTTTTGTTGTTGTTCTACAGTGTTAATGCACGTCATTACATTTTTGTTTTAATATTTAAGGCATCTTTTACAATCCGTCTCATATTTACTTCTACACAAAGAAAACGGGAACGGTTTGGAAGTCTGGATGTTCTTCTGTGATCTTGGGACTTAAGCGTAGTATGGTTCGGCCTTATCATATTAAATTGTTGTTTTAAATGAATCCCATCTACTCTGTACACGTGATTTCAGATTTTCTTGCAGGCACTGAGTCAGGCTTTCTTTATTGGAGTTGAATGACGAGCTTTCTGCGTACTGTTCGCGTCGGTGCTTCAGACAAGTCGTCAGGAATCACGTACCAACCTGCGTGCAGTAGCCGTGTGCGCCAATCAGAGTGGAAGTAGGAACGTCCATGTCTCCTCTCACCCTGCCGCACAAAAGCAGAAAGAAATGACTCCGCTGCTTTAACGCAGGAATGGACCTGTTTTAATTGTTAGGCTCTGTGTGGAACAAATGGAGCGTTACATGGGAATCGTTCTGGACAAGACGGCAGAGACGATGAGCAAGACGCAGCCGAACGGACCCGACTCGAACTGGAGGAGGAATATAAAAAAAAAACAAAAAAAACAATGGCCTGGATGATGAGCGGCTGCACTGATCTGGACACGTGATGCAGACGTTAGTCATATGATGAACATGGTACGTCAGATTAATGACACGTACCTGATGAACGTGCTGTTCGATCAGCAGCTTTAAGTCGTCAAAGCTCTGAACATTCACGCAGGTGATCTGCCGAGACAAAAAAAATTATAAGCTAATAAAGGGCAAGAACCTGACCAATAACGAGCATCATGGTTTCTTTCTAAATAATGTAACAGATGAAACTTAGACTCAGCTAGTGATTGGTCTGATTCTAAAAGCAGAACTCTTACTCTTTATTTTATTAACTTGTTACAGTCTGGTACAGTGTATAATCTCTCCACACTGCCATAGTGAAGGACACATGGCCTCTGTGCCTGTCAGTCACAGTGAAGGAGGCGTGGCCTCTGTGTCTGTTGGCGTAAAGGAGGCGTGGCTTCGGTGTCTGTTTAATGAAGGAGATGTGGCCATTGTGTCTTTCTCTGCCAGTGAAGGAGGCATGGACTCGCTGTCAGTCATAGTGAAGGAGGCGTGGTCTGTGTGTCTGTCAGTCACAATGAAGGAGGCGTGGCCTTGACTTTTTAAAAATATTACTATTTTGATTGTCAGAGTGTATAATCTCTCCACACTGGAACAGTGGAGGCGTGGTCTCAGTGCTTGTCAGTATCAGTGAAGGAGAAATGGCTTGTGTGTCTGCCAGTCTCTGTAAAGGAGGCGTGGCCTCTGTGCCTATCAGTCTCAGTGAAAGAGGTGTGGCCTTCGTCCGTGTCAGCCTCAGTCAAGGTGGTGTCTCTCTGCAGGAGGCGTGGCCTGTGTGTCTGTCTCTCTGAAGGAGGCGTGGCCTGTGTGTCTCAGTCTCTCTGCAGGAGGCGTGGCCTGTGTGTCTCAGTCTCTTTGCAGAAGGCGTGGCCTGTGTCTCTGTCTCTTTGCAGAAGGCGTGGCTTGTGTGTCTGTCTGTTTGCAGGAGGCGTGGCCTGTGTGTCTCAGTCTCTTTGCAGGATGCGTGGCTTGTGTGTCTGTCTGTTTGCAGGAGGCGTGGCCTGTGTGTCTCAGTCTCTTTGCAGGATGCGTGGCTTGTGTGTCTGTCTGTTTGCAGGAGGCGTGGCCTGTGTGTCTCAGTCTCTTTGCAGGATGCGTGGCTTGTGTGTCTGTCTGTTTGCAGGAGGCGTGGCCTGTGTGTCTCAGTCTCTTTGCAGGATGCGTGGCTTGT
>CM075010.1:1722312-1732468 GCA_037576675.1 Pangasius sanitwongsei
CGCTTTGTGCACAGGGGCATCGTCATGCTGGAGCAGGTTTGGGCCTCTTAGTTCCAGTGAAGGGAAACTGTAATGCTGCAGCACACAGAGACGTTCTGTATAATTGTGTGCTTCCAACTTTGTGGTAACAGTTTGGAGAAGAACCACATATGGGTGTGATGGTCAGGGGTGCACATACTTTTGGTCATACAGGTTAATGTTCTCTGCTTTTATATATATATATATATATATATATATATATAAGAGAATAAGAGATTGATATTGTATTGAATTATGTGTTAATAAATGTTCTATAAATGTTCTATAAATGTTTATAACAAACTGATCCACTTTTACTGAACAGATATTACGGCTCCATGCGTCTAAAGACACGTGATTACAGAGTCACGTGACACTACACCCGGAAGTGGAAGGTTTATTGATTTTTCTTTTTGTAATTACACATTAATAACTTAGATGCATTGCTGAATTGATCAGCCGCTGTTATAGCTATATAGGGAGCTAAGCTACAGCTGTCTGTGTTTATTTAACATTAGCTTATTTCCTCTTTTACCCACCTTTCTGCTGAGATATTCCCGCACCACAGCAGCCGCGACCTCCTCCACATCTCTCCCCATGATGATCAACACCGACACCGGGGAGCTAGCGTACCTAGCTAAACTAGCTTACCTAGCTAACCTGTTAGCAAACCGCTTAGCTCGCAAGCAAGCTAACAAACTACACACACACACACGGGGAAAAAATTAATTCAACATTACTACTACAAAACATTTCTTTGGTTTGTAAGTTAGTCTGCTAGTCAAGCTACGCTAGCTAGGTCTGTTGGTATCCATGGTAACCTACTTAGCGCGTTCGCACCAACGCGCAGTGTTCGTGTTTGCTATAACTGTTATATGATTGGCTAGTTCAGAAAATGATTGACAGCAGCGCTAGCCAATTATACGTGTTTTAGACGGACGAGTTATTTGACGCAGCAGCACCGCCCTCTTGTGGCTAAAACAGGTCACTGGCGCCCTTGTGCTTAAGAAATGTACTTGTTATTCACAGATAATAAAAATGTAAATAATAATTATAATAAAATAAAAACATTTTATAGGATATTATGTGTCATTATACATGTAGATACTTTTTTTTTTTTAAATATACAAATTTATAGACAGAATACTTTGTGCACTTTGCTTGGGTACTTATTTAAATGATTGTTATTTTTATTTTTATTTTATTTTATTTTTTGTGTGCCATTACTGAGTAACTTTCAAGATTCATGATTTACATCAAAGGAAGAAAATTTACATTTTGCCCACCAAACACCTTAAACACACATAAACACACTTCAAATACAACACACAGGAATCCAAGGTGAACACAATAACCAGAATACAATATAATCTATTGATTAAACTTCCTATACATTAATTCAAACATATACATAATACCTATAATTTAATCTATAATTAAACTTGAAATAATTATAAGATTACAGAATTACGTATGAATAATAATGGCATATTGAATAATGAATAAAAATGCCTTCATTTAATAAGAGGTTAAAACAGTACAATGAAATGTTCCATATTAATTCAAACATATAATATAAATAAATAAAAATATATATTATTATCTTACATTATCCTGAGAAAACCAATTACGGTAACATTATTTCTTAATTTAAATGTACATCATTACCAAGAAAGTTCTCCAAGCAGACATTTTGATTTGGTACTTTACATAAAAGTAAGGCATATATAATTTTTTTTTAAAACGAATATTAAAGTTTTTATATATTTTTTCATCTTGTTGGAATTATACTTGGTAAATACATTAATGATTAAATTTGTATATTAATATTTTGTATTTCTAAATTAAAACCCCAGAAACTTTTGTTGTTTTTTTGTGTTGAAGATCAGATCATTAGTGATGCCAAAAATAATGACACACAACGGTATTTACGGTAGTTTTTATTCATTTTATTAAAAGGTTAAATATCACAAATATCTTTTTAAATATTTCTGTCCTAGACTCACTGTATGCAAACCTCAGCGGAGTGTTTATGCGCTAATCACGATAGTCTTTAATTCAACATAAAAACACATGGCCTTATGAAAACGTGAACAATTCATCAAATGAGCAACTTTAAACCACGGAGAGGAGGAAATCTGCTGCTGCTGCATCATTTAAGAAAAATAAAGAACTGATAAAGGAACAGATCACTCAGAAATCAGTGAGCTAATGACTCGCCTGGCTGTTGATTAGTTCTCTAGAACAGCAGCTCTGACAGTAGTGCGGGTTTATATTAATGTGCTCGTTCTGATACGTTATCGTTTCTATAGTAACAGCTCATTTAAAGTGATTTTTACTCCGATTGCAAAAAAAATCTTTGATCTGGTGGAGTTTTCTGTAAGGAGACGTTTATTTAACATGTATGGAAGGAGTCTCCAGTGTCAGCGCTTTGTAACAGTCAGAGGTAAAGCTGTAACTTTAAGTTTTCTGAGTTGCTGTTTTTCGGTAACATGACATAAGTTTTATAGTTAAATAAATATAATGATTTCATATTTTGTCTTTTTCAAGATTATTTCGATTTCTGAGAGAACTGATTCTCTTAAACAGTCGACTTCCTTCATTCCTCCGTAAAGTAGAAACAGCAGTTGACCCTGTTGCGTTATTCAAGCCATAAATCTTTTCAAATTGAAGTGTATGCATTAACAACTCATGGAAACTGTGTGTCTGTTTTTGGCACAAGTTCACTGAAAATCTTCTTTCTGACAGTGAGGCCAGCTTTCGCATGTAAACTCACAGCTTTCACTTCAACTTCGAGCAGATTCTTTGGAGGAATGGTGAAAAAAAAACACACACTCATACACAGGCTGCTTTCCTCCTCTGAAGAAGAATGTTTGGCCCTACCATGAGATATGAACATTTTTTAAAAAGAATAAAGACATGAAAAATACAGGGAAAGTTCTGGAGAGAGAGAGAGCGATGGGGCATGTCAGTAGTCCTCGGCTGGAGAGAGACAGAGACAGAGAGAGAGACAGACAGAGAGAGAGAGAGAGAGAGAGTCATGATCATGAGGTAGATGAAAAAAAAGCTAGCTGAGTAGTGATGGATGATTCATAAATGATTCATTCATTTATAAATGACTCCTTTATGTGAGTCTTCTGGAGAATTGATTCATAAACGCAGACCAATCATAAAAAAAAATTTCATCTACAGATAAAACAAGCACTAAGGACCACATTCAGAGTTTTTGACTTTTTTTCCCCAAATGTTAGGTTAATAGTTATGCAGGGAAAGTTTGGAGTATTCAGAGTTGGGTTACGCGGCTGCTTAAGTGGATTTTTTTGGGGCTCTTTATTAAGATTATTAAAATAATCAGATATTAAAATAATTCCGATTATTAGACTTGACTCCCAGCCTTTAAATACAAGAGTTCACCTTTAAGCATGCAAAAAAAAAAAAAAGTCAGGGATAGAAAATATGGACTGAAGAAGTAAATAGCATTTTTTTCTTCTTAACTTTGTAACTTTTTTCGTAACTTAAGTCCGGAGTTACATCTGAGGACTGAATACCGTTGTACGCAATTTCAGTATTAAAAACTCACTGAGCACTCGACTCTGAATACGGCCCAAAGAGTGAATGTCAGAAACGACATAGAAACAGTTCAGTGCTAATCAACATTTCAAAATTTGCTGACAAGAGAGATTACATGAAAAAAGGTCTGCTGTCATCACATTATGTGTTAGCAAACTAACAGTGGTTAACTAGCTTATATGAACTTAGCAAATTTAGCAAGGGTTAGTGAAGTAGCTAATGTTAGCATTAGGAGAAAATTTGTTAGTGGAGAAAAAAATTCTGCTGTCATTACATAATTACATTTCAAATTACAAAAAGTTGGCTAGCTGAAAAGGTGTGGCCTCTAGAAATACAGAGGTGTGGCCTCTAGAAAGATAGAGGTGTGGCATCTAGAAATATAGAGGTGTGGCCTCTAGAAAGATAGAGCTGTGGCCTCTAGAAAGACAGAGCTGTGGCCTCTAGAAATATAGAGGTGTGGCATCTAGAAATATAGAGGTGTGGCATCTAGAAATACAGAGGTGTGGCCTCTAGAAATACAGAGGTGTGGCCTCTAGAAATACAGAGGTGTGGCATCTAGAAATACAGAGGTGTGGCCTCTAGAAAGATAGAGCTGTGGCCTCTAGAAAGACAGAGCTGTGGCCTCTAGAAATATAGAGGTGTGGCATCTAGAAATATAGAGGTGTGGCATCTAGAAATACAGAGGTGTGGCCTCTAGAAATATAGAGGTGTGGCATCTAGAAATACAGAGGTGTGGCATCTAGAAATATAGAGGTGTGGCCTCTAGAAATACAGAGGTGTGGCATCTAGAAATACAGAGGTGTGGCATCTAGAAATATAGAGGTGTGGCCTCTAGAAATACAGAGGTGTGGCATCTAGAAATACAGAGGTGTGGCCTCTAGAAACATAGAGATGAACACTATGCCCGCTTCTCCCAGTGAAGGAGGACTGGCCCTGTGTCTATCAGTCTCAGTGAGGGAGGCGTGGCCCTGTGTCTATCAGTCTCAGTGAGGGAGGACTGGCCCTGTGTCTATCAGTCTCAGTGAGGGAGGACTGGCCCTGTGTCTATCAGTCTCAGTGAGGGAGGCGTGGCCCTGTGTCTATCAGTCTCAGTGAGGGAGGCGTGGCCTGTATCTCTCACAGTACTGAATACATGCTGTATTACAAAACGTATAACTCATGCAGTATTGAATCAGTGGCTTCTTTAACTGTGTCTTTCATTCATCAGACAGTTGATCATGTATCAAGCTGCATTTTGGATTATCTGAGTGTGAGACACACGGTGTAGTTATCTGTGTATAATATGTAATATTAGCCATAAAACTGGGTTGTAAATTGTAAATGTGGCTGGTGTAATTATTATTACATAAGATTTTATAATACAGATGTACAAATACAAATAAAATGATAAGGAGAATGTGGTTAATATGTATCTGCTCAGACTCTTTAAAAGAACTGAACAAGTGAAGTGATTCAGAACACCCATCACTACAGAAGAGGATAAAGGGAGCGCAGTTTATTTGGAGTTAGTAGCAGGAGGAGAAGGAGAACTGGCATGCGCTGGTTAATAGGGCGTGGCAGCGGCGGCGGCTTACTTTCGATAGTGAGGATACACGTGCTGGCGGCGCTGCCGCGGCTGTTCACGGCCTTGCACATGTACTCGCCCTCGTCCTCGGGGAAGGTCTCGGGCAGGTAGAGGCAGTAGGTCTCGCCGCGCTCGATGTACTGATAGTCCTCGCAGTCCTGCAGCAGCTCACCCTCGAACCACCACGTCACCTCAGGCTTGGGCTCGCCCGTGATCTTAACCGTGAAGCGCACAGGCTCAGAGTCCACCACCGTCTGGTTCTTCAGGGGCTTTTTGAACCACGGAGCGCCCGACCGGCCGTGATCGTCCTCCTCGTCGTAGGTTGCCGAGCCGTTCACAACGCTGCCCTCCTCTTCATCTTCATCCTCCCTTTTCTGACACACAGACACCACAACATGTTTCAGGGTCTGTAGAGAAAATTCCAAAGTCCAAAGCGTGCATGCAGATCCGTCATGCATTAAAAGGGATGTATCAAACACAGTATCATTAGGGGTTTTGTCTCAGTTCGATTTGGTGAAAAATATCATTCACACTATTGTGTAGAAAATGTACTTTTTTCTCTCAGATGATCCGTGAATCTATTCTGCCACAAACTCACTAATTAACCTGTGGGTAAAACACACAACACACTAAAGCACATGCAGCCTTCCACACACGCATGCTCCCCACAGATAACACAACCCTTTTAGTTCAAACCATCAGATTTAATTTCGGAATTAAGTATGACATGGAATTTTCCCCTCTTCATGCGGAAGCATCCAACAGTTAGCTCTTAAACAAAGCGTCCCACGAGAGTTTTACTTTTTGGAGAGCGGCGTCGATTTCCTGCTGCTCGAACTGCATCCTCTGGAGCTTCTGCTCTTCAATCCTCCTCTTCTCCTCCTCCTCACGCGCTTTGGCCATCTGCTCGAACCGTGCGCGCATGTCCACTTTCTGCTTGAACGGCGCGTCCTCCACTTTCACAGCGCCCTTCAAGTCCTCGTCCTCGTCCTGCAGGGAAGAAAAAGCACACGTCAATGTACATAACAAACAAAACAACAGACACATTTCCACCAAGGTTCCTGAACTTTTGGAGGAAATAAGAAGTTCTGGAACTATTCAAAACAAGAACTTGACAGTTCCTGAACAAGTTCCTGTTCTACATTAACATCGTCCTGGAGAAACCGTGACCGTCACAGACTGTGTGGTGGATATATCATTTCAATGCAGGACCTCTTTCAGAACCTCCTTCCTACTTCAAGAAACTAAATCTAGTTCTCTATACAACTAGAACCACATGCTTGTTTTCCCACACTGTCTGTAGGTTCTGCAAAACGTTTTTGGATCTCCTGGAAAAAGGTGCTGGATTTCCAAAAAAAGGTTTACTGAGTCTCTGAAAAAGTTTCTGGGTTTCTGGAAAAAAAGATATGTGGTTTTTATAAAGTTTCCTGGGTTTCTTAAAAAGGTTCCTGGGTTTCTGAAAAACGTTTCTTAAAAAAAGGTACTGAAGGTTTCTGAAGATTTGTGGATTTTTGGAAGAAAAAGAAAGCTTTCGGGTTCTGAAATTTTTTTTCTGGATTTCTGACAAAGATCCTTTATTTTTAAAAAGGTTCCTGGGGTGCTGAAAAAAGTTCCTGTTTCTAAAAAAGTTCCTGAGCCTCTGAAAAAGTTCCTGGATTCCCAAAAAGGGTTCATAGGTTTCTGGGTAAAAAAAGTTTTCTAGTTTTCCAAAAAATACTGGGATTGTGAAAGGGATTGTAGATTTAACAAAAAAAAAAAAAAAGCTTCCAAGTTTGTGAAGAAGTTTGAGGGTTCATGAAAAGGTTCTGAAAAGGTTCTAGTTTTCCACTTCTACATTGTGTTACATTAGTCACACAGTTTGCTTTTGTAGCTGTGTGTATTGTGTGTTATAATCCTGAAGCTCGATATTTTCATCCCACCATATACACAGTAAAGAAATAATGAAACTGGATTGGTCACGTTTGTGGCTCGTACCTCCACACAGCGCTCCGCTTCCCTCTCTTTGATCTCCTCATCGATGGCTTTCCTCCTCGCTCTCTCCTCTTCGATCTTCCTCTGGATCTCCTCCTCTGTGAGCTGCTTGATCTTCTCAAACTTCACTTTCAGGTTCTTGGCCTGGATGGAGCCGGTTCTCTTCAGTTTTGTCAGCTCCTCATACTCTGAGCTCACCACCTCCGTCGTCTCGTTGATCTCCTCCTGAGACACACACACACATACGCACACACACACACCACAGAATTAGTTGGAGTCGACACTGGAGTTCATGTGAGGCATCACTTCATACACACCGCACACTTCTAACACTGAGTGTGTTTATATGAACAGTAAGAAGAGTAAGATCGATATTTACCTCGCCCATCTCCTGACGCAGCTGCTCGAACTCTTTCTTCTCCATCTCCATCTTCTTACGCCGTGCTTCCTCCTTAATCTTCCGCTCCCCCTCCTCTTTCATCTTCATCATCTCCTCGAAATTGATCTCCAGTTTCCCAGGATGCATTGCTTCCTGCGACGCCGTCCTCACCAGGGTGTCGTCCTCATCCTGCACCTGCGGGGACAGACAGTGACGCGTGGCTTATAAGTACGAGCGGCTCGTTAAGGTAATGTCAGTAAACTAAACATTTTAAAGTCTTGCACTTTTATATATAAGTCTCAAAGCAAAACATGCAAACATCGGACACCAAACACGTCTGACTTTTTGATATTTCATGATATATCACATCTTTATAATTATCTCCCGCATGTAAAAACACAGCATTCACTGCTTTAGTCACTTTAGTAAGCAGCATCAGACAGAATCACAGCCATGAGCATGAGAATACATTACAGTGTTATTTATGCTGTTTAATATCACGCATGCTCTAAACCGGTGTGCCAAACTATAAATATAATCCATAGAGCAGAATATAATACAGCCGAATAGTAATGCAATAGAATTCCAATAGAAGAGAACGCCTTAACAGAATAGAATTGAATTCATTAGAGGACAATAGTATGGAATAAAACTAAATAGAATACAATAAAATCAACAATGCAACTAATGAGAATAAAACGGAAATAATTTCAGTAGAATTGAACATAATCCAAATTTATGAGGATAGAATACGATAAATAGAATAAAATTCGGCTGAATCCAATAGAATAGAACCAAGTGGAATGGAATCGAATCCAGCCAAACAGATGAGAACTGAATAAAACTAAGTACAATAGAATAACATAGAAATAAATAGCATAGACTGGAAGATAATTCAATAAAAGAGGATAAAATGCAGCTAAAAAGGACAGAATTAAATACAAAGGAGTAACTAAATAGAAATGGAGTCAAATAGAATAGAATAGAAATATATGAGAATGGAATACAATATATAGAATAAACTTCAATTGACTCTCATAGAAGTAAAAACACAATAACATAGATGTGAATAGAATTTAGTGAAGAGAATAGAATGTAACCAAATAGAATGGAACTAAGTAGCATCGACCGGAAGATAACTCAATAAGAGAGGATAGAATGCAGATAAAAAGAATAGAACAGGATAGAATGGAGTACAACTAAATAGAGTTGAACATAATAGAACAGAACAGAACAGAATAGAGTACAACTCTATTCCATAGAATGGAAAAGAACAGATCAGAATAGAATAGAATAGAATAGAGTACAAATAAATAGAGTTGAACATAATAGAACAGAACAGATCAGAATAGAACAGAATAGAGTACAACTCTATTCCATAGAATGGAAAAGAACAGAGCAGAATAGAATAGAATAGAATAGAGCACAAATAAATAGAGTTGAACATAATAGAACAGAACAGAATAGAGTACAACTCTATTCCATAGAATGGAAAAGAACAGATCAGAATAGAATAGAATAGAATAGAGTACAAATAAATAGAGTTGAACATAATAGAACAGAACAGATCAGAATAGAACAGAATAGAGTACAACTCTATTCCATAGAATGGAAAAGAACAGAGCAGAATAGAATAGAATAGAATAGAGCACAAATAAATAGAGTTGAACATAATAGAACAGAACAGAATAGAGTACAACTCTATTCCATAGAATGGAATAAAACAGATCAGAACAGATTAGAATAGAATAGAATAGAATAGAGTACAAATAAATAGAGTTGAACATAATAGAACAGAACAGAATAGAATAGAATAGAATTGAATAGAATATAATAGAACTAAACTGAATGGAGTAGAACATAACTGAACATAATAGAACATAATAGAATAGAATAGAAACATTATAGAATTTTTTTTTTTACTGTCCAATCAAACAGACTTGCGTCTCCCAGGATCTATTACTTATTTACTCACATATCATATTTACGAGACTCGGTAACCATGACAACAGCACATTATTTATACATTCATTTTGTCTGCTATCCTTCTAATTGTTAAATATATCTGAATTGTACGTTTGATAAAAAGTGCCTTACTTCTCCTGCCTCAAGTGCCGCCGCATCGCCCTGATCCTGGGACGAGCTCTTCGAGAGACAAAATTCAGAAAAGCACAGCAGCGTCGCGTCACACCACGTGAGCACATTCACACATTCACACACTCACGCACACACATTCACACACTCACACACTCACACACACACACTCACACATTCATACACTCACACACTCACACACACACACTCACACACTCACACATTCATACACTCACACACTCACACACTCACACACACACACTCACACATTCACACACTCACACACACACACTCACACATTCACACACTCACACATTCACACACTCACGCACACACATTCACACACTCACACACTCACACACACACACTCACACACTCACACACTCACACATTCACATACAGCGCTGAGCAACAGTCTTAGGCACATGCACAGAAATGCTGTAGAGCAAAGAAGCCTTCAAAAATAATTAAATTAAATGTTTATACATTAAAAAAAATACTATAAAGAGCAGTAAACAGTAATAAATGAAACAGAGTCAGTATTTAATGTGACGATCCTT
>CM075010.1:1732568-1744135 GCA_037576675.1 Pangasius sanitwongsei
TTTATCTGAAAAGTGTCTCTTATGGAATCTGCTGCTTTCTTTACTGACGTACAAACATTTTTCTGTAACGTTTCATTTTGTGCCTGAAAACTAATGTTTGGAATCTAAAATGCTTTTGTACTGAATCAATAATGTAGAAGTCAGAAAATAAACATCTATAACAAAGTTTGTACTAAAAAAAGGGGGTGCCAAGATTTTTGCACAGTGCAGTATTTCATTGCTTTTATTATTTTTAAAAAAATTCTATTTGTATTTATTAGCGACAGTGAGTCAGATTAGGGATCTTTCCTCGTGTTTAACCTTCCGTTCTGCTCTAGTTTAAATTATAATAAATAATGCTTTCCTTATTAAAGACGCAGCAGAATCCAGCAGGAAACTCACTGCTAAGGAGTGAACAGAACACAAGGGTTAAAATAAGTAAATAAATAAATAAATACTTCACATTAGTGTAAGCAGGAAAGTGACGGTGTTGTGTGCTCAGATGATATACGCGTCAGCAAGCATACATTCACCATGCATTCACGACACGTTTTCCTCTTTCTAACTTAATTAGAAGTTATGATTACATTAAAAGTCTCTTGACTAAATGTTTTGGGAATCGAACAAAGGAACAAAACGTTGTCCTGTCGCCAGTCACACCAGCTGAAGTTAGCTAGCTGTAGTGTAGCAAGCTAGCATTTTGAGAGATAAGCGGCTAGACAGAGAGGCTAATATTAGATAACTAGGCTACAAATAGCATGGATCATAAATCATTAAAATTTTTTTTAGATATTTAAGAAAGACACATAGTTGTACTTTTTATCAGTTTAATGTTATGGAACATTGTGTGCTTTAAGACTATTTTAATCAATCAGTATATTCGTATTCGTAAACACAGTAAAACCCCCGTATCTGCTGTTTCGGTTACCGCGGATTCACTTGACCGTGGTCTGAAAAAATTAAACAGAAAATTCCAGAAATACAGTAAACATTCATAATTTAAATTGAGCGCCATTCTGAGTAACCTGGTGAAATCTTGTGTGGTTCCGCCCGCGGTTTCAGACGGTTTCAGGGCTTGGTACCTATCCCCCGCGGATACAGGAGTACTGTAGTATTTAGTTCCAATATTAGATTAGACAGAATTATTATCGAAACTAATGTTCAGCTGGTGACAACTGACAGAAGGAGTGTTAGCTCAGGGTTATCGCCATAACCGAATCCAAAATGGCTCCCCAAAAGCTTGGAGGCCATTTTATATTCAGTTGATATTAACTCTCAGAGCCAAGCAGACACGTGCTAATCTGGCAGGGAGCATCCGCATTTTGCCATCTTGCCTCACCATGTTCTTTCGAGCCTCCGCGAACAGCTTCTTCTCCTCCTCCAGGCGACGCTTGGCCTCTTCCTCCTTCTTCTTCTGCTCTTCCTCACGTCTCTGCCTCTCCAGGTCCTCGAAGCTG
Organism: Pangasius sanitwongsei; assembly: GCA_037576675.1. Classification (NCBI taxonomy): domain Eukaryota; kingdom Metazoa; phylum Chordata; class Actinopteri; order Siluriformes; family Pangasiidae; genus Pangasius; species Pangasius sanitwongsei. Next base: position 1,734,005 of record CM075010.1, read on the forward strand.
ATGGCCAGTTTACCTGGAGTGGCCCCGTCGTCGACGCTCATGGCAGCCAGCAGGACATCGTCTTCGTCCTCTAGATGCTGAGAAAACACAAGGCGTGAGATGTGTTAGCGAACTGGGGATGTTCTTCAGGCGATCCTGAGAAGCTCAAAGCTACGGTCTGTAGACGAATTATCAATCAATCAATCAATCAATCAATGTTTACTTATAAAGCACATTTAAAAACAACCAAGGTTGACCAAAATGCTGTACTAAGCATAAAACGACGAAAAATACAAAAAAGTAAAACTACAAGAAAAACAAAACAGACAACAAAGTAAAGTAAATACAGTAGTAAAACCGTGATCAAACCAACGTTCATGGAATACTGAAGGCCAGAGGGAATCTGGATCTGGGAACAGAAAGTAAGCCAAGATCTCAGATCTCAGAATTCTGGAGGGAGCATACGGATGAAGCAAATTTGTCAGATACTGAAGGGCCAAATTGTTGCTTTGTAAACAAGCAATAACTCGAATTTATGCTAATGTTGTCCACCTCCAGCTGAAGCTTCCTGATCACAAAAGACTAGAAATCTGATGGGACAGTTGAGATGAGCCCAGCTGAGACCTTGAGCCTAGCATGCTAATGCCCAATCCTGGTGTTAAGCCATGCTAGCCCAGCATGGCTAATTGTGAGTCATTAACACATTTCGAATGCAAAAAGATTATTTTTGACCCGCATGTGACAATAATCAAGGTATTTTACTGTATCATGTACATTTTATCCAGAAATATCTTTTCAAAATTGCGATAAGTCAATGACTTAACAGAGATACCCTATCACAAACGCTAAGGAATCAACAGTTTGTACTTTTATGCTAAGAAAATAAAGCCATGCTAGCTCCTCTTGGTTAAATTTCGGTTAACACATTTTTAAATTTAGAACAAATAGATTACTTAAGACTCACTTTTAATCCAGGTATGTTACCGTATTATGGGAAATGTATTTGAAAAGATGTTTTCAAACTAGCGATAAGTCCGTGACTTAACAGGAGTACTTGATCATGAATGCTAACATCACCAAGGAATCAAGAGTTTGTGCTTTTATGCTAGTAAAATAACTGCCATGTAGCATGCTAGCATTTATGCTAGTTTATGCTTTAAAAAAACATGCTATGTGGTGGCTAATGTCTTTTATTAAAAGTTTTAGCGCAGTCTATTTATGTAATAGGCTAGTTGTTAAGTCATGCTAGCACAACAGGATCCACATTTGAAATTAGAAATTAGCTCAATTTCAGGTTTTAAAGGTTTGATTTCTTTGTAGAGCCATTTTGGGGTCCATAATGGTGGAAATATGTTTTTAAAGAAACAGTTGATTAAGAATGCTAATAATTAAAGACTTTAGTAAGTAGCTAAAGGCCTCCTTATGTTGTCATGATCTATCATAGCTAACGTCTTTCATTAATTCTTAGCCATATTACCATGTTTAGTCAGAGTACTCTTTCTAAAGACATGCTGGACCCATGGAAAAGAATGCTAATGATAAATCCAAAAACAAAAACTTAGCAAAATGCTGCTAAAACCTGCTACATGTTGGCTAAAATCTTTCATTTGCTGTTAGCCGTATTAGCATGTTTGCTCTGATTCTAAGCTGAAAGCCATTCATACGCTTTTATACATCTTAAAATGGATACTTTGCGTATTTATGAATGCAGTAATGCGTTCCGCTCGATAGTGTGTAGTGTTGACGTCATAAAAAAAGGAAACATTGGACACTTTTTGCGCCAAACCTTTTAGTTTTAGTTTATAGTATAAGTGCACGATCCGAGACATAGCTGTAGTTTGTAAGTGATCTATATTTAGTATGCTGTGTTTTTTTTTTAATCCGTGACTGAGCTGACCATGCTCTTTCTGGCGTCGGCGAACGCCTTCCTCTCCTCCAGGATGCGTCTCTTCCTTTCTTCCTCCACACGTTTGTGTTCATCCTCCAGTCTCTGTCGTTCTAGCTCCTCGAAGCTGAGCCTCAGTTTCCCCGGCCGGATCTCTTCCTTCTCGCCCTGTTCGGTGGTCACTTCCTCATCGTCCTGAGCCGGGACCACGTTAAGACACAAACCAGAGACATGTTTTTCTAGTTTTTCAAAATGTTACAGTCTTCTTTTTTTTCTTACAAGAATGTTCAATCTATCAGGTTCTCTTTGTTCTGAGAACCTTTTTATGTAAGGTATCAAACACTCCGTGTCGTGCTGTTATAGGAAAATAATCAACAGTAGAGAGGTGTGATGAAGAGGAGTCACTGTTACCACCCTGAATTTGATCGTTTTCCTATAACACCATGTCCTGATGTGTTTTATTCCTCTTGTACTACAGCAATTTGCCAACAAATATATAATTTTTATTTATTAAAGAACATTTCATACTTTTTATCTATTTATAGTTACGTTGCATGTTCCTGAACATCCACGAAACAAGTTCGTTCCTGTTTTCACTTATGATATAGCAGCTATAAATAGTCGTTCCCTCACCAGCCTCTCTGTTTCCAGACAAAAAAAACTGCAGCTTGTCGAGTTACCAAGAAACCGCAAAAGCAGCGTAAAAACGCCTCTGTCCTGAAGATGGCGGAAAACTTAAAGTTACAGCTTTAGCTCTGACTGTTACAAAGCACTGACACTGGAGACTCCTTCCATAAATGTTAAATTAACATCTTATAGAAAACTTCACCACATCAACGATCACATGTTTTTTAATCCGTTTATGTGGCGAGCGCATTAATATAAACCTGTGATTTTCAGCTAAATGTAACTATAAACAGATAAAAAAGGGGTTAGAAAGTAGAGTAAAGTGTGTACCATGCCCAGTTTGGCCTCCTCGAAAGCTTTCCTCTCCTCCTGCAGCCTCCTCCTGGCCTCCTCCTCGGCCTGCTTCCTCTGCTGCTCCTGCCTCTCCTTCTCCTGCTCCTCGAATGTCAGACGCAGCTTTCCTGGAGTCACACGCTCCTTCTCTTTCCTCTGGGTCTCCTCATCATCCTGCAAAACCAAAATATATCAGATTAATCAGCATGCCTGGTTTCTGATTAAGCTTCACTGTGATCTTTTCTGGTCTTCATTCCATTTACTGATCCATCTTTCCACCTCCGCCATGTTCGTATCTGATCTTCCCGACCTGGTTTGTGGAAACGGAGCGTCGCTTGGCCTCTCTGAACGAGCTCCGGTTCTCATCATATCTCTTCTTCTTTTCCTCCTCGTTCCTCCTTTTCATCTCCTCCTCTCGACTCTTCTCGATGTCCTCGAAGTTCATTTTGATCTTCCCAGGTTGCTTCTGTGTTTTCGCCGGGACGACTTGCACCAAGACGCTGTTGTCTCCATCCTGTGGTATAAAGTTCAAAAAGTCAAATGTTGTGAAATCGAATGATTAAGATTAACATCGGGTTGTTTTTAAATGGCGTAGTGTGAAATGTACCAAAATGCACACACATAACACATGAGATCTTTGCCTAAAGAATCCAAAAGTCTCAGTAAAGCACTTGAGTTCGTATTTTATCAGTTATCAAAAAGTAAAACAGGTTTTCACTCAAAATTAAATGATTTTTTTTGCTAACAGAAATCCAAAAATATCCCCATATTTCTCCAGATCTCTATAAGTCTTTTTTGTGTTGAGTCAAAACCAGTTATTAAGCCATTAACAGACAAGAACTACTAGCCTATGTGTTACTGTTTACATTTTTTTTTTTAATGATCAGGACATTCAGATCGATTTCTCCATCTCATTTTTGAATTGTAAGCCTGAACTGACATGATCCTGCATCCTGCTTCGACACGCGCTTTCTCTGACACACAAAGAGACACAGACGAGGTGTAGATAAGGCCTCGCCGTTCCGCTGGCTCAGCTGCCTCTGTTTGCTCTGCACGGGTCCCAGATAGCAGCGCCTAATTCAGTCCAAAAAAGTGGCTGACGGCTCGTTTTAGACCGTGTGGGAAACAGTTGCCGGTCACATGTCGTCTGGACCTGCCAGTTTTACAGCCTCTACAATCAGAGCTCTGGGGCAGATGCGATGGAGACAATTGGTCCTCGTCAGTGCCACGTTTATTTTTAAACAAGCAATGTGGATGTTTTCTCATTTCTGATCAATAGTCATATGTAAGCTTACGACATTTATTGGCTGATCCCGATCTAATTAAAGGTGATCTCACTGCCTAACACACTTCTCTTCCACTAGTAAAGAATACAACATTCCACGCTCTATTTTAAACCACTGTCTCCACACACCATGTGTTAGCACTCTGAAGTGATTCTTGACTTTGCTAACATGAACACACCAGCTGGTTCATCGACCGGATATGATATCTCCAAAGATACAGAAGGTATGGAGAGCTTTGTTGGTCTTTATTTCAGTTTTTGCTTTAAATAATTGCCGTAAATAAGGAATAAAACTGTTATAGGAAAATAATCACTGACACGGTGGTGTGACGAAGCAGAGTTACTGTAACCACCTCACGGTATTTATTATGTATTTTATTAATTAACCAATGACATGTCATACTTTTTATCTGTTTATAGTTACATTTAATATAGCAGCTATAAACAGTCGTTCCCTCACCAGCCTCTCTTTTTTTTTTCTCTCTCTTGAAGTTAATAAGGCAAAAAAAAACACAGCTTGTCATATTAACAGGAAACCACAAAGGAAAAACTCCTCTGTTCAGTCGGAAAAGTAATAGTTACAGCTTTACCCCTGACTGTTACAAAGTGCTGACACTGGAGACTCCTTCCATAAATAAATAGCCCGTAGCAAGTGCTCCCTCACCTTCTCCGCCTTCTTGGCTAACTCCTTCTGAATCTTGGCCTTCTCCAAGGCCTCCTGAGTGATGCGCTTCTTCCTCTCTTCCTCCGTCTTCCTCCTCTGGTCTTCCTGCCTCTGCTTCTCCATCTCAGCAAACTTCCCCTTCACGCTGCCTGCGGACACATTGGGAGCAGAAACAGGATTAAGGATTAAAAGAAGATGTAGATCTGGAGTTTGGTCGCTTTCAGGACGTTAGTTTCTGTCTGTGTTTCGTCTTCTGACTCACCGGTGATCTTGGGGACGTACGATTTCTCAGCTTTGGCCGGTTTTACTTCCTCCTCCTCCTCGTCGCTGGATGCAAGGAGCTCTTTTATCTGCGGAGGATAAGACAGCAGGTTGTTGTGAGGTTAGAAAGGGTTTATCTGGGGGATCATCTGCTTTTACACGGCCTGTGCCGTGATCACACCATAATGGCTGGTAATCCTGTAAGCACTGCCTGCAGCGGGGTAACTGATTGGACCTTCCATAGTCACATGACCAAAGGCTGCCACAAAGTCTTTAAATATATATATATAATTTCTAGGATACTAAAATGTTTTTGGCCCATAATTTTTGGATACACGTTTGTTTCAGCCAACACTGAAGCTCACATACTATTTGCTTTTTGCGGATCCGCTCTCGTTCTTTGATGTATTGCTCCTTGCGTTTCTTCTGCTCGTCCTCGCTCCTCATGCGGTTCCTCTCCTCCCTGACCTTCTGCATGGCCTCAAACTTGCTCTTTACGTCCCCTTTGCCCATTTTTGGGACATAGCTCTTCTGCACTGGTTTATTGGACTTGAGCAGTCTCTTTGGGAAGAAAGCAAACAGGTTGACGACAAAGAACAGTCAAAACTGAGGTAGGTGTTCAAAGGAGGACGTGCTTGAACCTAACATGACTATCTGATTAATTTAAGAACCTCCAATGGGCATCCTATTGACCCAGCTCATCTCTTTATACCAATTTTATATCAATTACATTTATTGGAAAATCCCCAATTTATATTTTTTATATTTCTACGCTGATCAATCAAAGACCTTCCCACTCTTGGGGAACGCACGATATCATCTCCTCCATACCTCTTGTTTTAGTGTGACGTCTGTCAGGTTGGCTTCTTTCTTCTCCATCAAGTCATCCTCCAAGATTCCAACATCATTCATGTTGGCCACCTCAGTGATGCTGGCCTCCGAGCTCTTCTGTGGCCTTTCACGCTTTTTCGCCCTCCCGGTTTTCTTTGTCTCTTTTTCCTCCGTCACGCCTTTCATTTTCTCCTCCTGACCCTTGCGGTTCTCCTTGTTATCTAGGTGTGTCGCGTCTTTCTTGAGCCTTGTGCTGTCGAGGCTTATGACGTCGGTCATTCTGGCGTCTCTGCTAGACAGGATGACGAGGCCTAAAGACAGATCCTTCAGATGAAGCCTGTGATGAAGCAGCATGCAGGAAGAAGAGAGAGACCCAGATCAACAGAAATCAAAGCAGAGCGGTATGTGGAACATTTTAAGGAAGCATAATTAGACACATCAATATATTAATCACACTTTAGGGAAAGTACCACCATCTATACTAGGGTGCAAAACTGGATTTATGTAACAGGACACATTACACTTGATCCATATCACAAACGACCCACATTACGAATGATACATGTGGGCTGGACCTAGAAAATCAGCTTAGTGACCAACAACTCCACTTAAATGTGTTCATTTATCGCTGCATAAACAATTTGAACACATACTATTACCTACATTACCATCATTACCAGAAAAAAAAAAAAATCAAAATCACGGGTTTACCATACAGCATCTTGCATAAGTATTCACCCCCCTCGAACTTTTCTCGATTTTTACAACCAGGAGCTGAAATGGATTTAACCGGGATTATGTGTCAATCATTTTGACCTGCTAATGAAGAATTACATCATTCGAATTTTTTTCCAGTAGCTGAGTTTACGGCCCTGAGTCTGTCGCTCTGTTTTGCTCCTAGAGATAACTAGAGAGAGACTAGATCTTTATTTCTAATCTTCACATTCGATTATGGTCCACAATTCGATTTTAATTTAGAGCATAGACTCTAAATTTGTTTGGTGGTCCGGATTAGAAACTTTATCCGGCCATATGTCTGACACACTTGATCTACACACACACACATTGGTTCTGTGACTGGTTTCATTGGTTCCAACTAATGACAAGAACCTATAGTGTTAGAAACTCTAACAAGGCTGGCAAGACAAGCGTCTCACAATCCAGTAATCGTACAACGCCACCAGGTACTGAGTCTGAATTTATGACTCTCCACTTAATGTAATTAAAAAAGGCATGGCGGAGTGTAACAATGTCATTTGAAGCTAGTATATGAACATTAGGACGTGTATTTATAGAAATGGTTTCCATGACTCAGAGGTGTAGATGAGGGGGATATCAGGTTTGAATCCTTCTGAAATATTTTATAACAGTTCCTAATGCTTATTTGTAGGTTGTTAACATAAGACAGAGATGATCACGCAACACAAATGATTATATACGTCTCAAATAACATGTTTGCACAGAACTATAACGATGTTCAACACAGTCATCGTTACGACTCCTCCATATTTAACCACACCAGACATCACACAATCATCACAATCCCCTTAATGTGCTTAATCACATTTTATTGGCTACCAGCTGCTATGTTCAGAAAAAGAATGAACCAAGCAGGATCATGCATTTAATCCTGTTTTTTTTTTTTTTTTTTTTTTGGAAAGCTACTAGCCAGCTAGCTCCACTCTGAGCGCATGTATATCGAGGTGACAACCGATGACGTGCAGGAGGGAAAAGGAGAGTAGATCTGGTTTTCTAAGATAAAGTGACATTTTTATTATAGCCAGACTGGTTGACTGTGGATTGTGCCTTAAGTATTTTAAAGCAAATTCACGGCATCTTTGCTTCTATTATTGTCTGACAGGTGCATTGCTCTTCTCAGTATAATTGTACAGATCACGCTGTGGTTATATTTTACCTTATTTCCCATTCCACCTGATATTAATTCCTGCCATGACTAGCTTTTCGCTAACTTGTTGATTGAAACCAGAAACAGCTACATTAGCCTCATAGCTCTAGTGCAAAACTAAAGAAGAAAACATCAGCTGCCAAACACAAATGTTCCAGGCTGATCAACTAAAACTCGGGTAAAGGGGATGCTGTGTAAGTTTGAGTGAAGATAGTAAGATCACTAAAAAGACACAAATGTTACCTGCAAACTCTAGCACACCGAGAAATATGAGTTTCCTACAACAGACCTAAGCTATGTATTGTTTTCACCCCAGAGGGCCTTTATCACCAAACTATCCCCCACATGTCCAATATCATCATCGTGAACATGTTGAAGTATTGTCACTCCTACTATATTCATTTCAGGAAGAATGACAGTGTTGTGTGTGTTTGGCGAGAGTGTAACAAACTTGCTACGTTGTGTAGCTAGCTATGTTTCTCAGCTTACTCTGTGTTAACAAGAAACTATTTTCAAAATGCTGCGTGATGGGACAAATACAGCTAAATTTCTAGTAACATCACTGTAATTTCGTAAACTGTGAGGTAATTAATCCGATATAAAAGCTTGATTTAGGCTAGGGACATAACCAAATACTAATACATTACTCACGGGACGCGAGAAAAGCATCACGTGAGCGTGAAGTGTAGCTGTGAATGAGCGGTAAGATAAGAAGCTTATCTTAGGGACAAAGAAAGATTACAACTTTACTTACCGTTATTTAACAGCGTTAATTAACAAGAAGGTGCAGTGCTGCGAGATGCGTTTACAGCATCCTTAGTAACTGCCTGGTTAGGGTCACGGTGGTTTAAATGATGCTACTAATTTATTTATATTTTGGGAAATAGTAGCAACTAACTTCAGCAGAAAATATCGCAAGGAATTAAAAAAAAAAAAAAAAACTGTAGCTGAGATTGAGAAGCTGTCAAAGCCAGAATTCACAAAGCCACACCCACTTCTGGTTTAAATTTAAATACAGATATGGATATTTGGAGCACTAAACAGGTACAGATACACATACAGATACAGAGAGTGTGTTACAGCATTGTGTTAGACAAAAAACACAATGTTGTGATACATTTTTTAAGAAAACATCATTAAATACACAAACACAACACAATAGTTAGACATAATTTCAACAACTCTACTTATGTTTCTGTGTCTTTTATAACATAACAGTTATAACAGTGAATAAAAAAACTGCAGAAGGGCTGAAAATGAGGAAGCCGTTCCATTCCCAGTTAATAACGAACATTATTATGATGTTATATTAAGTTGTAATAATACAACGGTAATGTTGTGCTCTAAAAATAATATTCCTGCAACATGTGGTGTCATGATAGTTCGCGTTTTATAGGAAAATATTTAAAGGGTGGTGTGATGAAGCAGTGTTACTGTTAACACACCGAAGTTGATTATTTTCCTATAACAGCACATCCAATTGTGTTTTATTCCTCTTACACCACAACTATTTTCCAACATTTACCACGTTATACTTTTTTATTCTGTTTATAGACACATTTAATGTTACGGAACGAGTTAATTCCTGTTCTCATTTACGTTATAGCAGCTATAAACAGTCGTTCCCTCCCCAGCCGCTGTTTTTTTCTCTCTCTCTCTCTTGAAGTTAATAAGACAAAAAAAAAAAAAAAAAACGCAGCTTGTCATTTTACCGAGAAACCACAAAGCGTAAACTCCTCTGTCCTGAAGGTGTCGCAAAACTTAAAGTCTTCCTTAAAGCTTTACGTCTTAAAGACTGTTGCAACGCGCTGACACTGGAGACTCCTTCCACAAATGTTAAATAAACGTCTCTTTACAGAGAATTTCAGCCTGTCAGTCATCTTCATAAAGTTCTCTGGACGTTCTGAGAACATTTTTGCGTAACATGTATAAACCCACGACGTTTTAGTAGCGTTAACACAAAAATATTTTCGTAATGTTCGTTTTTTTCGTACACCTTGAAATGAAGATGGTTGTGATGCAAACCAGTATGTTTTCACAGCATTGTAGGTGCGTAGTTTGTGTAACGCTAATGACTAAACCTCCTAGCTACTTGTCGAATAGATTTACGGAAACGTCGTTAGAACGTTCTTCTCCGCAGGACGAAATCACAGCTCGATATGCAGAGCCTAAATTTAACCGCTGTCGGTGAGGGTCCATGTGACTCCTGGCTATTTTTAAGGACTGCTATGTGGTGAGATCGGGGGGGGGGGGGGGGGGGGGGGTTTAAACACACCCACCCCCAAACCGCGTAAAACATTTAACATTTTTTTTAAAATTGCCGTTTAAAGAATGAACAGAATTTTGTGTTTTTTTTTTTA
>CM075010.1:1761378-1772934 GCA_037576675.1 Pangasius sanitwongsei
ATAAAACTGCACACACTGCACCTGAGACACTGTTTATTTATTTAAAGCGAAGGATCGTCACATTAAATACTGACTTTTTCATTTATTACTGTTTACTGCTCTTTATAGTATTTATATTTACACACACACACACACACACTGACACATGGTTTGACAACACAACTAATCACCAACAAACAGTGGTGCACACACACACACACACACACACAGTGACAGAGAGAGAGAGACATACTTGAAGAGAGAGATACCCACACACACTCAGAGAGAGAAATACACTCACAGAGATTCTCACCGAGTCAAAGCAAGTCTCTCTCTCTCTCTCTCTCTCTCTCTCTCTCTCTCTCTCTCTCTCTGAGGGTGTGAGAGAGAGAGAGAGACTTGCTTTGAGGTTTTGCTTCGGTCGAACACATTTTACTATAAAAGAGAAACATGTGCACTACTATCACCATCACTATACACACATAACCAAGTGTCTGATTTCTAACACCTTCACGAGGAATCTGATATAACGTTGGTAAATAATCACCTTCTGATGATCTCTCTCTCTCTCTCTCTCACACACACACTGATACACACACACACACACACACAGTGAATGAACTATTATCATATACAGACTATCAAACACATCCTGATTATACTGTCACATAACACAGTATGAATGTGCATATGATGTCAGCATGTGTCATTTGGGGGGGGTGTGTGTGTGTGGGTGTGTGTGTGTGTGTGAGAGAGAGAGAGAGAGATCATCAGAAGGTGGTTATTTACCAACGTTATATCAGATTCCTCGTGATGGTGTTAGAAATCAAATCAGACACTCGGTTATGTGTGTATAGTGATGGTGATAGTAGTGCACATGTGTTTCTCTTTTACAGTAAAATGTGTTTGACCGAGTCAAAGCAATGACCGGTAAGAGTGTGTGTGTGTGTGTGTGTGTGTGTGTGTGTGTGTGTGTTCCAGCCTGAAGAGATGACCAGAGTCCGGACGCAGAACAGACAGCTGCAGATTGACATTGATTGCACCTTGAAGGAGACGGACCTGCTGCAGTCTCGAGGTAAAGCCGAATCAGTGTGAAGTTGAGTCTTTTGGATCATTTGCTGTTTGGTTTCATGCTGCACATGATTTAAAAAGCCAAAAAATATAAATATAAATATATATATATTGGATGAGGGAGTTGTAGGGATGAAAATGTACACTGGTCAGAAATACGGGAATGGAAAAAGATGAGTGAGGCGCTGCCACAAATATCACACTTCCTGAAGACATTTCTCTGATACATGATATTTATCACGATATACTGTGTTTGCTCGCAAACTTCCTGCAATACAATTATTTATGAATAAACTAAATACTTTCAAAGAAAAATCATTTATAAAAATAAATAATTTAACACTGAAAAAGAGCAAAATGAAGTTGTTTTTTTTTTTAAAGTAGAATAATTTATCACATCAGCCGCTTCAAGTCGTTTTATAACCATTGAAAAATATTTTTAATATTATTAATAAAAACATATCACTATCTCAGAGACATCTAAGGTAAAAAGGTGTGCAGTGAAATCACAAAAATCACACAAAAAAATAGAAAACATGGAGCCTGTGTGAAATAAATTCTTAGAAAATAATATTTTGTATTTTTTTTTTTTTATCTTGTAATCAAAACTGGCTTGATCTTGTTTGCTCATGACTTTGTTCAGATTGTGTGCAAATCTTGTCAGTACTCTTTCACTAAAGTACAAGTATCTAATTTTTTACATCTTATTTATTTTTTTCAATGAGACACAAAATATATAATAACTAATCACTTATCGTTTCTAAAATGAACTCTCAGCTACGCGTCCAGTAAGGCGTACGGTAATTATGGCTTCACTCCTGGGATTCAGTTTGAATCCATTTCCTGCAGCTCCGCCTCTGCTAATGATGCTGCAGGAGCAGGATAGCGTCTAGAGCCGGCTGTTTGTTTTGACACACACACACACACACGCGCGTACACACACACACACACACACACACACACACACACACACACACACACACTTCACTCGGGACTGCGTTCTTGCTTCCAATTTCTGTTGTGTTTATTTAGCAGACTCGCTCATAATACTAATTAAACGAGTGGTTAAATGTTTGTAGGATTTATATAGAATTATTTTTGTAACCAGCAGATGAACTGATTAGATTTTGCAAGTGATCGAAACAAGGTCAAGGTCACAGCAAGGTCAAAGAGAGTTTTTCTTCAGTAGCTTCCTTCCTGTTTGATGGATGTTTTTCTGGAATACACATTAGTAACAAGAAGGACTAGGCTTGTTGGTGGCGGCGTCCCCATCCACGCTGTCGCTGTCGCTGTCGAGTTCGACTTGTCCTGACTTTGCTGTTTGTTCGGTCCATCCAGTCTTATTTCTAATATTTTCCAGAGTATAAGACACACCCATATAATGTCTTCTCCACCCTGCGAACCTTTACGCATTTTGCGTAGATCTTTCTACGCTGCTACAAGTTCCACTAAAAAAAAAATACACGAAATGAGCATTTTAATTCCCCCCCCCCAATAAAAATACCAGATGATCCAATCGAAAGTCGAGTCTGGAATGATTGACGGTTGCGGAGGTGTTTTGGACTCTCCGATATTAACCGACAGCCTGGAAGCTCCGCCCCCTTCCTGTAATCTCACGTTATCCATCTCTTGTCTGGTCTCGATCTTCTCACTTGAACGATCCCTCACTTTCTGTCACAGTGAACAGAATGTTTCGAGTTTATTAATATAAAATAAAATCTGCAACTGTATGTTGTACCTAACTAACATTCGACAAGTGTATAGTTAATATCAGTCTTTTGGCAGGAAGATTAAACAGGCCTACAACAAAGTGTCAAATCTAAGACTCTATAAATAATTGTAAAGGTCGTAATTGATTAAATCGCTGTTTGCCGTCCTGTGCCTCTGTTTTAGTTCGAGTTTACATGCGCTCTTTATTATCTTATAGAATAGTAAGAAAGAAAGTTTTCTACTTTCAGGTGTCTCCTCAGGGGAGAAAGAAAATCAGTATGTTGTTGTTTTGTGCAAACTGCATTCATCTCAGAGTCATTTCTATTTTATGTAAAATTTGTACTGCTTGTAATTAAGCTCTGTGTTTACAGCATCATTATACAGCAGTCTAATTGAATGCTTTGGTTCATGTTGTACTGTATGGAGCTCTAATCTGTCCAGTCACTAACACGGTTTAATTTTTTCCGTGACTAATAAATGTTCAGTGTGTTGCCACAAAGTGAATGGAAATTACCCTGTTTTAATTTTTTTAGGTTAATAGGTTTGAAGGTTAATGCTATTCTTAGACACTGGCCTGTTTTTGTACAAGCATTAGGATGTTTTTTTTTGATTAACTGAACACTTCTGTTAATAGTTAATACTAGATTTCTAGCTTTAGCGCTCTGATGAGTCAGTCCGGTTTGCTTGATTTCACTATTTCATGGGTTAAACTAGTTTTTTAGTTAGCTGTATATGAGGGATACGGTGATGTCTGGTGGATTCACTGACTGTCTGTTTTTCGTCTCCCCCTCAGACAAGTTCGACCCTAAAGCCATGAACAACTTTTACGATAACATCCAGCCTGGTCCGGTCGTCCCGCCCAAAAAAGGTGAGATTGTCTTTGTGCTATTACAATTTTTCACACAATCTCCCCCCCTGTACCAGACAAGCCCATTGTTACCTTTATTTTCTGTAACTATGAGCCACAAATCACATCCAGTTCTTTAGTGATGTGGTTTAGGACGCAGTGGGACTTCCTGTCATCTATAAACAGTGGCTGAACACTGGAACGTCACGCTGTCGGCCATCTTGTACAACCAGAATCACTGGAAATCTGAAAGTAATGCAGTAATGATGATAAACTAATTGTAATTTAAACTTAAATGTAAATATGGATCATCCCTGACATTATTATATTGTAAAAAAAAAATAACGTCTTTAAACATATCAAGGTTTAAAGCTGGTATTAATTTAAAATTGAAAAACGTCCCGAAATGTTTTAATCCTCTTGTACCACAGCATTTTGCCGTTACAATTTTCTTTTAATTATTAAAGAACGACACATCACACTTTTTATTTATTTATAGTCACGCTTAATGTAGGAATGTTGCGAAACAAGTCAGTTCCTGTTCTCACTTACGTTATAGCAGCTACAAGCAGTCGTTCCCTCACCAGCCTCTCTTTATTCTCTCTATTGTACTTAATAAGACACAAAAAAAATGTTACGAAGCACCGGCACTGGAGACTCCTTCCATAAATGTTGAATAAACATCTCCTTACATATCAACGTTTTTTTTTTAAAAATCCGTTCATGTACAAGTCCCTGTGAAGGAGCTGTTGCTATAGAAACGATATCGTATTAGAACGAGCGCATTAAACATTATAAACCTGTGATTTGCTGCTGCACTACTGTCAGAGCTGCTGTTATAGAAAATGAATCAACACCTTCTGACCAATCAGAGCTCAGGACCGAGCAGCGCAGTGATGTAAGGAGTAGTAAGACATTTGTTAGTGTAGGGATGCTGTACAGGTTAAGCGAGGACCTGTTACTCTTCATCCTGTGAGCTGCAGGAGGAGACGTCCTCCATCCGCTCTGCTCCTTAAATACCTTATTGATTTTTTTTCCCTCACTGAATTTAGCACTTACTCTCTTTCCCCTGCTCACTGTCTCGCTTTAATTCTCTTTGACCTCCGCTGACTCTGAGATCGGAAGGTGAAGTGCTGCGGTATCGCATTACCAGCTTCTCGTCATCGCAACATCTCTTTTCAGCACCTGAACATCACTGCTGAATGGTGTGGGGATGAGTCAGGAGTTTCCTCACTGGCTCTGTCTCTGTGTCTCTCTCTTTCTCTCTCTCTCTTTGTCTGTCTCTCTTTCTTCATGTCTTCCCCCCCCCGGTCACTCTCTGTATGTCTCTGTCTCTATCTATCTGTCTCTTTTTGTCTCTCTCTCTCTGTTGGTCTCTGTCTGTCTGCCTCTCTTTCCGTCTATCTCTCTGTCTCTATCTGCTTCCGTCTATCTATTTCTCTCTCTCTGTCTCTATCTCCATGTCTTTTTCTCTGTCTCATTCTGTTTATCTGTCTGTCTTTCTCTATCTATCTATCTATCTATCTATCTGTGTATCTTGGTCTCTCTCTGTCTCTTTTTCTCTCTCTCTCTCTTTTTGTCTCTCTTTGTCTATATCTTTGTCTGTTTTTCTCTCTTTCTTCATGTCTTTTTTTTTCCCTGTCACACTCTGTATGTCTCTGTCTCTATCTATCTCTGTCTCTGTTTGTCTCTCTCTCTCTCTCTCTCTCTCTCTGTCACTCTGTCTGTCTGCCTCTCTTTCTATCTCTCTCTCTATCTGCCTCCCTCTATCTATTTCTCTCTCTCTCTATCGCCATGTCTTTTTCTATGTCTTCTAACTCTATCTCTTGTGTCTCTCTCTCCGTGTGTGTTAGATGGAGGAGGAGGAGGAGCAGGAGGAGGAGGAGCAGGAGGAGGAGGGCCGAGACCGAAGCCGAAGCCGAAGCCGGCGCCGCAGCGTGACGAGGACTTCGAGGGCGCTCAGTGGAACTGCGAGAGCTGCACTTTCCTCAACCACCCGGCTCTGAACCGCTGCGAGCAGTGCGAGATGCCGCGCTACACCTGAAACCACGCCCCTTTTAGCACGGCCCTGCCCACGACTCAACCCCCAACCTTCACCTCACACCTCCTTTCCCATCATGCACCTTTCCAGGCCCTGCTGAGGAAGATATGACCAAATCTGTGTACCCTGTCAGGCCATGCTCCCTCTTGATCTTAATCAGGCCCCGCCCCCTGCCGGCCTTAATCAGGCCCCACCCCCTCATCTGTGCACTTGTTTGAATGACTTTTAATTCCTACTGAAAAATGATCAGGTGAGCCTAAGCGAACAAAACGGGGACTGGTCGGCGTCGGAGCTGAAGAGGGTGTGGTTTAATTTAAAGGGGGAGGGGGGGCGTGGCCACCCTTCCAGGCAGAAAGAGACAGCCTTGTTTACACGTAGAAGGGAAACCGAGCCGACCGGACAGTGGAGCGACGCGAGCCAGGCTCTGGTTGGTTTAACTGTAGACGTCACACTGTATGCGCTCATGGAGAGCTCCTCGCTGAGTGAAGAACACTAAGAGACAAAAGTGCACATGAATTCTGTCCTACCTGGTACTTTTATGCATATTATGACATACTGTATTCTGTGTTCAAAGGTGTTGATTTATTTCCTGTGCAAATGCATCACGTTGCTGTACTTAATAAAGGAGTTGATTCTATGTGATGACACACTCGCAGCTCGAGCTCTTGATTCCGAAAGCTGATGGAGCTGAACGGCGAGGTTTTGCGTCTCCGTGTTTATTGCCTTCGTTGCTAGTCAAGCTATTAGCTAGCTACTTTAAAAAAAAACTCCATTTTATATACGTGTGTGTGTGTGTGTGTGTGTGTGGAGGTGGTTGCTCTGTGGACGATGCTGATCAATAATGCACACTGTGAACGAACATAGTTAAAGTTCACTTTGGATTTCAGTTCTTCGTTAAATTACATAGCTTGCAATTGGTTGAACTATTTTGTCGTATGGAGTAGCGTCGCTACACTTTATATTTTATAACATGCACTCTTTATGTGTACGCAAAATTCAGGCTTAACATCAACCATTTTTCGTACACCAGATATAAAAATGTCGCTCGTGTTTGCTTTAGCGTCATCTGAGATTTCTGTAGAATCGGTTCATAAATCTAATTTTAGAATCGTTTTGAAAAATCGTGTTTAATAGCCGAAGTGCTACGCTAGCTACGATACTAAATCGACACCCACCAATCAGAGACATTGCTGTATCCATGGAAACAGAGATCCGCCCACTTTGTCAGTGTAACAAAAACGACTTGATGGGCCACTAGCTAGCATGCTGACAAACCTAAAATAATATATAACAAAATACTTAAATATATTCAACTGTGATAACATTTGAGGGAAAAAAAAATACGTGAGAGAAAATTATTTGCGATGCTTCAAGGAACCCGTAGTTTGTTTTCTTCTTGCGACTTTCGTATTTACCTGCTTTAAATCATTCTGAGGTGATTCATCTTTTAGCTTGTACAGTTTGGCTCCGCACGTTTAAACTCTTAATTTAATACTTTTGTGAAATGATTGACGAAGTAATGAATGGAGGAGAAATTTCCAGAACACAGGCTGCTTTTTTTTTAGATGGTTGCTTTTGCGCCCCCTACTTTTGGGGTTTAAAACTTTTGAGTCTGTCATCTGATTTTTAAAATGTCCCATTAAGCAGAAGGATTATTTTATAGTTCAATTCTACAGAAACAAACATTTTATCAAGCTCTAAATTAAGTTTTCAGTGTAACTCACTTATTTACTGTTTAAAGGGACATTTTGGCAGAGCTGATGACATCATTCTTACTTTATATTATCCTTATATTATGTGTACATATTTAGTCATTTTTATTACAGTAAATCAATATTTCCTAGATATCTTAGTGAGCTTGTTGTTGTCTTCTTCTTCTACTTCGTCGTCGTCGTCTTCTTGCACACCATGTTTGGGGAAAAATGGTTCCAAATTGGTGCTGTCGAAAAAAGTGTTTGGTCGTTAATCAGTTCTATAAACGTTGACGCAGTAGATGTGGAAAATATCTCGAGACCAGTCGCCTGTGTGCTGTGAGGAAACGTCTTTTTCCGATTACAGCAGACGCATTTCCTGTTTTCAGGCTGCCACAAGTAATGCCAGCAGTGTGCGTTTTTCTTTTTAACCTGTTTATTTTGTTAGTGTATATAAATCAGATTCAGGTCACAGCTGCATTTTTGGGTTTGGGGGAAAAAAAAAAAAAAGAAAAAAAAAAAAGATCCCCAGCAGAATTCATACACACTCTCTCTCATAGACACAGACACACACACACACACACACACAAAGGTGTTTCATGCCATTCTCGTTCTCTCTCTCATATACAGACACACACACACACACACACACACATTAAACTGACAGTGCTAAGAAATACAGTCCTCTACACCACCATAACAGAGTGTTATTAATACTTCAGTAAGATTAATAAATCGACTTGTGAGATATTGATCAGAAGCTAGTCTATTAGCAAGGCTCAGCTAAACCACAAGACCTACAGGTTTCCTAGAACGTCAAACATTTTCTACACATTTTTACAGTTTCTTTTCCCCAATTGCGTTAATGTTGTTAAGCAATTAGACATGTGCTGCTCGTTAGTTATACAATATATAAGGAATAAAAGTGGTTTTTTTTCCTGTTAAACCACAGCGATTTGCCAACAATTATGAGATTTTTATTAACTAAAAGAAAGATACGTCATATTTTGATCAGTTTATAGTTACATTTAATGTTGTGGAACGTCCACAGAGCAAGTTTGTTCCTGTCCTCGCTTACGTTACAGCAGCTCTAAACACTCGTCCCCTCACCAGCCTCTTCTTTTTCTCTCTCTTGAAGTTAATAAGACAAAAAAAAAAAAAAAACGCATGCAGCTTGTCATGTTACGGAGAAACCACAAAAAAACGTAAACTCCTCTGTCCTGAAGATGTCGGAAAACTCAGTTATATCTTTACCTCTGACTGTTACAAAGCACTGACACTGGAGACTCCTTCCGTAAATGTAATTTAGAAAGTGGAGCGTCCGCCGTACAAGTCTCTGTGAACGAGCTGTTACTATAGAAACGATAACGTATTATAACGAGCACGTTAATATAAACCTGTGATTTGCAGCTGCGCTTCTGTCAGAGCTGCTGTTATAGAAAATTAATCAATACCTTCTGACCAATCAGAATCGAGAAGTCCACAGCGCTGTGGTATAAACCGCATAATAAACAAGTATGATATCTTTATTGTGGATGATTTAGAGCTCACCCTGTGTTCGTAGGCTGCGTTTCAGGGCAGTGTTTGTGCTTCCATTCAGTAGGCAGTATGCGCTGATTCGTTTCAGCAGTATGGAATTAATGTTTTGCGCCACTAGGATTTGGAAATGAATTGTATTTTGAACTTTATATTTGAGGTTTTAAAGTTAAAATTATTTAAATTTGTTTGTAAGGGGTCCTGGTTAGCCTGTTTAGTAGCGCATTTGCCCTAGACTTGCCATTAGCACTAATAGCAATAACAATATTTAGCTGGTTAGCTAGGCACTTCCTGTTTGTATAGTCTGGGGTTTCATTTGCGAGGTTTGTAGCTAGCAAAGTGGTCCCATTAACTCTCGGTTTGTGCCGCCAGGATTTAAAATTTGACTTTTGTAAAACATCATTATAAAATCGAATTTGATTAAATTGGAATTCGTGTTGAATTCATTCAACATCAAAAGTAAAGTATAACATTTCAGATTGACAAAATGAAAATCCACATTGTAACAAAGGCTTGAAATTCAACTCTGTAGTAATCATATGTAATTATAATTTTCAAATTTAATTTTTCAAAACTGCTGAACACGGAACGCAACTGGTGCCAATTCAGCCAATCAGCATTCAAGAAATGATTCCACTGCCTCCAAATCTGAATTTGATGCGATTAATTTGTTTAAAAAAAATTTTTTTTTGTTTTTAGATATTTAGATTATTTTAAAATTCAATGAGATTAACTTGGAATTCAAACTGATTTTGTTTAAATCAATTTCAATGTAAAGCGGAAAAAATCAGATTTTCATTTAAAAAATCCACATCTTAACAAAGGCTTGAGAGTCGAAATTAATTTTAAATGTTATAATTTAACTCTGATTCAGATTTTTAAACACTATATCAGAGCACCTCAGAAATGCAAACAGTTGGCGCCATTTCAGCCAATCAGCAGTCAGTAAAATTACTGGGTGTCCCCGATGGAGAATCTGAATTTGATTAGCTGAATTTGTCCCAACAAAAGTTTTAATTTTGGTGACAATGAAAATTCAGGTTGATCTAATATAACTTTGAAATGACATCAACATAAAACACCAATAATTCAGATTTACGAAATTTAAAAAACATAACAAAGGCTTGAAATGCCAAATTTATTCTAATCTCGGTGATACAATTCAAATTTGATTCTTCAACTTCTGGTTCAAATTTATACACTACATCAAAGGCCTTCAGAAATGCAAACAATTGGCGGCATTTCAGCCAATCAGCAGTCCATATAGTAACAAAGGCTAGAAATTCAATTTCTAAATAAAAATAATTATAATTTTTGATGACACAACACGTCAAACAAACAAATGGCTCCATTTCAGCCAATCAGCTGCCTCTGAATTTATTGAATTCACTATATTGTCCCTATTCTTTTTCTTTTTTTGTACTTTTTATTTCAAAATTGAATGTGATTAAATTGGAATTCAGACCTAAACTTTTAAACTAAGCATAAAAATTCATTTATTTATTAGGAAATCCAAATTTTAGTGGCACAAATATTATTCCATATGCACCAAACAAGACTCCAATGACCGTTTATAAGAAAATAAATAAATAGATGTAATAATGGTGTACTACTCACTCTAACTGAGTAATACACAGTTAACTGTCTCATAGCTAACATTTCTTTACAGTTTATTATTTTTCTCATTTTAAAAATGAGTGAAAATTAAACTTTTTTCAACAAGACCTTCAAGCTGAGTAGTGAGTACTGAGTGAGTACTGAGCGCTGAGTAGTGAGTACTGAGTGATTACTGAGTGCTGAGTAGTGAGTACTGAGTAGTGAGTACTGAGTAGTGACTAGTGAGTACTGAGTGCTGTGTCGTGAGTACTGAGCGCTGAGTAGTGAGTACTGAGTGAGTATTGAGCGCTGAGTAGTGAGTACTGAGTGCTGAGTAGTGACTACTGAGTGATTACTGAGCGCTGAGTAGTGATTAGTGAGTGCTGAGTAGTGAGTACTGAGTGAGTGCTGAGTAGTGAGTACTGAGTGAGTGCTGAGTAGTGAGTACTGAGTGCTGAGTAGTGAGTGCTGAGTAGTGACTACTGAATGAGTACTGAGCGCTGAGTAGTGACCGCTGAGTAGTGACTACTGAATGAGTACTGAGCGCTGAGTAGTGAGTGCTGAGTAGTGACTACTGAATGAGTAGTGAGCGCTGAGTAGTGACTACTGAATGAGTAGTGAGCGCTGAGTAGTGAGTACTGAGCACTGAGTAGTGAGTACTGAGTGCAGAGTAGTGAGTACTGAGTGCAGAGTAGTGAGTACTGAGTGAGCACTGACTGCTGAGTAGTAAGTACTGAGTGAGTACTGAGAGCTGAGTAGTGAGTACTGAGTGCAGAGTAGTGAGTACTGAGTGAGCACTGAGCGCTGAGCAGTGAGTACTGAGTGAGTACTGAGCGCTGAGTAGTGAGTACTGAGCGCTGAGTAGTGAGTACTGAGTGCAGAGTAGTGAGTACTGAGTGAGCACTGAGCGCTGAGTAGTGAGTGCTGAGTAGTGAGTACTGAGCGCTGAGTAGTGAGTACTGAGTGCAGAGTAGTGAGTACTGAGTGAGCACTGAGTGCTGAGTAGTGAGTACTGAGTGAGTACTGAGAGCTGAGTAGTGAGTACTGAGTGCAGAGTAGTGAGTACTGAGTGAGCACTGAGCGCT
>CM075010.1:1776108-1793608 GCA_037576675.1 Pangasius sanitwongsei
AAACTAATGTTTGGAATCTAAAATGCTTTTGGTACTGAATCAATAATGTAGAAGTCAGAAAATAAACATCTATAACAAAGATTGTAGTAAAAAAAAAAAAAAAAAAAAAAATAGAGTGCCTAAGACTTTTGCACAGTACTGTGTGTGTGTATATATGTGTGTATACAGTCAGGTCCCCTGAAGGGAAAAGCCAAAAGAAGAAGAAGAAGATTTAATTTTGTGCTGGAAAACTAATGTTTGGAATCTAAAATATTTTAGTACTGAATCAATAATGTAGAAGTCAGAAAATAAACATCTATAACAAAGTTTGTACTAAAAAAAAAAATAGGGTGCCTAAGACTTTTGCACAGTACTGTATGACCATGATTTCATCTTATCCTGTCATATACGACCTCTAACTAAATGTGTACGAGACGTTACGAAGAAACGAAGAAGCTTGGACGGAGGAATTAGCAGAGATCGTTGGTGCGTGTACTGGCCAGTGTACATAGCTAATACAGTCAGTTTGGTTTGCTAATATAATCTAAAAACGAAGCAACGTGTAAAATCAAAGAAACAATTTTCACTCTGATTAGTGCGTTGTTTAATATGTTTAAACAGTAATAGCTATAAATAGCTATTACTGTTTCTCACTGAAATCCCATGAGCAACGTGTCACTTGCTAGTGTGAACTAAGGTTAGCATATGTTCTATGTTGTGCTTTCTCATTACAGAAACCTAACACACTCTGTGTGATCTGTGTGTAAGTGGAGTGTAAGTGTGTGTGCATGCAGCAGGTCCGATCCTAAACCCCACTCCAGATGGAGCGCTCCGCAGGGATCGGCACATGACTGCTTCCAGAGATCTCCCCGGAGCCCGATGCTTAAAGATCACAGACGGATCAGTGATGTTGGAAATGTGATGGAAAGATGAGAACAGACAGAATAGAGTGACATTTTAATAAAGGAATTTTAAATAACCTAAAAGGATGATGATGGAAGAACTCGGGGCGGTTGTTGGCGTGAGACGTGAGATTGGTCGGTCCGGATATCGGACGAGCTCTGCACCCAGTTTGCGTGTTTTTTTGTTTCTCAGGAAGCAAATAAAAGTTCGGTGCGTGAGCTGTAGGGTATGCGAAAGAGCATCGTATGGTGGGAGTGCGGAAGGGGTGTCGGTTGGTTGGGGGGGGGGGGGGTAAAGGGGTGGGCGGAGTCGTGCAGCAGGGTCAGTAGTAGTCGTCGTAGTTCTTGGGGTTCAGGCAGTACAGGATGGCTCCCCCGAACGAGAAGATGGTGGCGCCCCAAGCCAAGCCGTAACCCCAGTTGAACTCGTGGTATATTCGCAAGCTGATCGTCTCGATGAACTTGATGGGGAACAGGACCAAGCTACAGGCCTGCAGGACAACTGGGGGGGGGGACAAATGGATAACATGAAAGTTTGTTCTGACATTTCAGTATCTATTTACAAATTTATAGCTAGCTAAAAATAACCTCATGTGGTAGCTAACACAATCTAGCTTCTAGCTTTCATCGGAAGGCGATCTGTATCACAGATCATGAAGCTAGTATCTAGCCCTAAAGCTAAAGACAGAACTCTGACTTCAGAGTCAGAGGCAAGAAATGTTTGATTTGAGATTACGCAAATTAGATATGATGCAAAAATATAAAGCAACAAATCCAAACGATCGGCTCGTGTCATTCCTCGGCCCAATCCTATGGCACATGTGGTCCGACGTTTCCATGTTTCCGCCGCTCACAGCTTTCGTCTGATGCCCGAAAATGGCAGAAACACTTATAACAGCGGTTTTATCTTATCCTGTAATATACAACCTCTCATTAAACGTTTATAGAGACATTACGAAGAAAAATAAAGCCCGGAGGAAGGAAGTAGCAGAGATTCATACAGACAAGGGGAGAATTCACTGTCCTGTACTGGCTTTGTTACAGATACGAAGAATTTGCTCGATATGAGTCATTCAAACAAAAGCCATAGTTTGAAGAGCAGCGCTGAGTCGTGAAAGAGGAGCAAAAAGTAGGTTGAGAATTTAAAAAAACCGAGGGAAACTGAGGGAGTTTTTCGCTCCTCAGAGGGAAGCACGATTCGCGATGAGCTCCTCAACAAAGCAGAGTGACTTCAAAGAACATCAAAAATCCACTTAAAAGAAATCTTTTTAAGTGTACGTCTGTGCGATTAATTCAAAACGAAGAAAGACTAATTAGTGAAACAGCTGTGTGCCGGGGCACGATGCTGTGACAAACTTCCTGTTTCCGCATTCACTCGCCCCGAGGACACGTCCCAGTAAGCCGTTCCGCTCTGTTAATACACGCGCCCTCGTTTTACTTGGACGTGGAGAGACGAACAACGACGGATCCGAGTAGTGAGCAGAAGCGAGTAGATATGCATACTATTAAAGAAAAGGTTCAGCAAAAGACCACATTTACATAATTCCTGCTTTTTCTCCAGATGTAACTGATCACTCAGGACAGGGTCTGACGTCTTGCTTCTTCAATGTCGCACTGGGGTTCTTCGTACGCCGCTTAATAAATAAAATGATGTAAGCCAGATTCACTAATCGCGATCATTCCGAACAGGATATTTCACCTTAGAGCTGGATTAGTTTAGCCAGATTGAGTTATCTGAGATAACTACGTGCTCCTGTTTTATCTTTCTTTCTTATTTTTGGCTAGTTATTTGTTAACACACATCAGTATTAATGATGTAAAGGTGTCAGATTTAGCCAAACAGCTAAAATAGAGACTCGATCGGTGAGTCACTGACGATTAATGAGTCTAGATAGGACATTAAACAATTCAGTTTACTGCGGTACTGAATCAGAGTCAGAAAATCGTAAGATTTCTGCCCATGTTATTGGCTGTTTTTCGCTCGTCTAAAGAAATCATGTGCAGGATTATTTAAGAAGGCATAGTTCAATCTCCGTTTTGAATGGACCCATTTAAAATATTATCTTCATGCAATTATTTTGGGAATGGTAATGGGATTAATGCTCATGTTCTCATGCTAACACTTTAATTAAAAATATCTCTCCATAGACTTAGCAAGACGAGACGAGAGCACGACTTTCATTAATCCGAGGATTCGCAGTAGCAAGTACGTTAACGACCTCGATTTACTAATTAGGCAATACATTTAGTAATATATGTAATATTATATGTATACTGTATATATTTTTTAAAAATTGCACAATTTATGTGATTTAAATTACTATGGAAAAACGAATTTTTTGCACACAATATAAAAAAACTCTTACACTGTTCAGCTCTGTAAATGTCTATACAGAAACAGTTGCACTATGAGACCATTTTTTTGCACAATACAGCTCTGTATATCTGAGGATTTCCCTCTAGGATGAATAAAGGGATCGATCTATCTATCTATCTATCTATCTATCTATCTATCTATCTATCTATCTATCTTCTTCGAAATATGTGATCTAATCTTGTTTATGGCGTTGAGCAGGTTCGAGCTTACAGTCTCGTCGTCTTGGTAACAAGCCAGACAACATCCAGTATTATCACAAATCTTTAATAATCCAATGCAGCTAACCCCGCGCATGAAGCGCGACCCCTGCCAGCCAATCAGAAACTAGTGTGCGCTACGAGTGCCTCACAGTCACCTGCGGCGAACAGCATGACGGCGACGGGTCTGTAGAAACGCCTCCTGCTACATGTGCACACGGAGACCAGGGCCACCATGAAGGAGATGAGGATGAGGAAGGCTCCTCCATGTAACAGCGCCAACGTGGCAATCTGCCAATCTGCAACACAAACACAAACATAGATCACGTTTACTGGAGGGGTGTGAATCTTTGGTCTGACAGTGAGTCGATTCATTGATTCACTGATTCATGATTCATTGGTTTCCATTTCAATTCAAAAGTGATTTGTATTAAGAAGGAATCAGTCTCAAACTTGATACACTGAACAGAGATTCGATTCAACAATTCAAGCTAAATGCACTTCAGAAAGTGTTAAAGCAAGGGCTATGGAGGGTAAAATTTAGCACTTAGACCCTCCATAATCGAGTTTCGTTAATTCAGTCATGAACGCATGGCTGGCTTCGTATCAGAAATGCTAAGCCGGCTTTACACTGAATGATTTTCAGATCCATTTTTACTCTTACACGTTGTAAAAGTATTCTTTGCTTGTGAGTTTGGAGTCATTTGTGGCAGGCTAAAAGAAGACGACATGAAATGTCCTTCCTTCAGAAGTAATAAGGATATTTTTCTATCTGTTAACTTGTGGCAGCTTTGCAACTCACGGTACAAGGGGTCAGGCATGTAGGCTGGTAACATTATATTAATTAACGTGATTAGTTTGTATTTGTATTTGTAGCTGTCCTGTGAGTTTGCCGTCCTTCTATTGGTGGATTTGAGACGAGCATCGCAGCAACGCTCACACTCTGAGATTTTAACCTTGGTTTACACTGTACGATTTTCATTTCCATTTATCGCAAATCGTAAGAGAGTTGATATGGCGGACTTAGAACGTATAATGTGACCAAAGATGGGCGTCGACAAAGTTTCAGCAGTGTGAAGTTTCTGATTGATTAAAATCTCTGAGTGTGAGAGCTGCTACGACGCTCGCCAAACACACGGGACATCCACAGATACGCCAGGTGTAAACGAAACGTGTTAGTGGACAGAAAACAATATCCGTATTACCTAAAGCTGTTTAATGCGAACTGAAATCTCAGTCTTTACATTCTGAATCTCGTGTTCTCGTCATTCCTGGGTGGTCATGATATGTTCGAATTGTCCTAGAGCCTCTGTAATGCCTGTGTGTGTGTGTGTGTGATTAGCTGATGTGAAAGTGACACCTTTGCACAATGCGTTCTTTGTCCATAATCCTCGGTATACTATTATAACACACTTAACACATTTAACACTTGCTCTGAAAGACTCTACTCTCGTATAGCCACTTATTAATCCGTGGCAAAGGTGAAGTTTGACACCGGCTTGGCCTCGGTTTCGGGGCGGGTCCCTGATTTGTGAGCTTTTGTTGCGTAGTTTCAGCTTGGCTACGTATGGACAGGTTAACGTAAAAGTTTGTCAGTGCGCGAGGATAAGCTCGGTGCGTTAAGCAGCTCTGTGGACGTCCTCGTTCGGTGAGTAAACACTTGCTTTCTGCTGCGATGCTGCCTGAGAGTCACATCAGCTGCTGTGATGCTCTTTATTGACACGTGATTCGTTCGGGGGATCAGCTGCGGCTGTGTCAGCGAAACAGTGCGTTTGTTACCACGGCAACGGAAAAGATATCGGTTTTGGACAAGTTGACAGAATATTTTGTTCCAGTTTTAAAAATTTCATCGCAGTTCTGACTTCAATGATTCTGACATTATAAAAACATGTTGCATTGTAACCATGACAACAGTTATAAATATATACCACTGCACTGCTGGATTCTGGATTCTGATTGGTCAGAATGTGTTGATTCATTTTCAATAACAGCTCGGACAGTTTTTTTTGTGTAGCAACTGTTGTCGTTTGTGGGCGTGGCCAGCCAAAAAAAAAAAAAAAAAAAAGCCCAGCGTAGCTAGTAACTAGTAGCTATATATAGCTTATTAATCTCACTAGCTAAACTCAGATTAAATGAAGCACTAATCATGCGGAAATCGGTTGTTTGATTTACGTTATGTGACGGTGTCTTCTTAGATGACAATGCTTTTACATTTTTCTTTGTTAAATAGCGTTTTTTTAAAAGCATAGCGTGCCTGCCGTACATGTCCCTGCGAATGAGCTGTTGCTATAGAAACGATAACGTATGAGAACGTATTAGCACCTGCAAATGCACTAATTATCTAATTATACTAACTATCTAATATCTAACTATCTAATTATAGACCAATCAGAATAGAGAATACAACAAGGCAGTGATAATAAATACATAGAAACCAGTTAACCAAATAAACGTTCATTAACTCATGAACTCTTACAGATAATAATTCGAGTAATAAAATTAAGCAGAAAGCACATCCCTAGTACCTGCTGTACCCAATGCTTCTGTTAATATAAGAGAATGCAGTAACACTTTATTTTAAGAGAATCCACACAGTGCCTTTATAACACATTCATAGGAATCGCATAAATATTTTATACAGCAAATGCTGGAGAATTTATGAAAGGCTTCATTAAAAATGTGAACGATGATATTGGAGGATTCATGCAACTTTTTTACACGAGAGAAAATACAACAACCATCAGTTATCATCATGAATTGACTAAGATGTTGTTTTATCTATATCTTGTTAGAAGTTCTTAGTTTTTTTAGCTAGATGTTTTTACTAGCATCACTTTCATGACACGACAAGAAGCTGTATTGGAATGGGGCTGAAATGTAGATAAAATACATCTCATAAAAGGTAAGATGGCAGGTGGAGACATTTTTTGCCAAAACTTCATTACTTACAGGAGCATGGCATAGACCTGAAGCACATATGCCAGCCAAATGAATGATTTCAATGCCTTTAAGATAAAGTGTTAATTAAATGTACATTTATAATGCTCTTATGTACGCTCTACAACTTTCTCAAAGCGCGGTTAGTAAAAATAAGCTAATAAACTTGTAAAATATGGATAAAAATTATATAAAGTAACAGGGTATGTCAATCAGTCAGCTCATAATGATGATGAATGGCTGTTGTTTTATCTGCCATGTAAAAAAAAAAATTGCATAAAACCTCCAGTATCATCGTTCACGTTTTAACATGAGCCTTTCATAAATCCTCCAGCTTTCCTTTGAAACTATTTCTGCAATGCTTATGACGGTGCTCTGTACTTCAGATAGTGTCACCAAGAATGCTAATAACGTAAGAATACGCACCGCTGCGTTCATTGTTTGTGATTAAATATTTACCAGCACTGATTTCCGGCGAAGAGCTTTTGCTAATCGAAGAAAATGTAAGTCCTGGGACTTTTTAGCGCAGGTTTATTTTACACACACAGACGTCCTGATAAGGCACAGCTCCGTTCTGAAACACAATCGAATCAGAAGGAAGGAAAAGGTTTATTTGTCCGTCTCAAGGGTACGTGCTGGTCTGGGAACGAATGCGTGTGTTGAAAGAACGGAGGAGGAGGGAAAAAAAAAGAAAGGATGGAGAATGTGTGTGGTGATACAAAGAAGTAAAAAAGAAATACGTTCAGGTTTCAGAGTGAGAAAGAAGCAAGGGTATGGATGGATTACACAGGCATGAATAACAATAACGTTGTGTAATTACCCACACACACACACACACACACACACACACACTGTGTTTTTTTTGCCTAATTGTAAAACAGTGAACCGTCTTGCACCACTGAGAGCTTATCACTGACTCTGTTCGGATAAATGGGGCGTCACATAATGGATGCTTCACTCCCTCCCTCCCTCCTTCCCTCCTTCCCTCCCTCTATCTCTCTCTTTCTCTCTCTCTCTCTCTCTCTCTCTCTCTCTGTTTCTCCGTCTCTCCATCTGCCTTTTATTCAGAAGCACTCTAAAGACACTCGACTGGAGTGGGGCCTAGAAATAGCATCGAATCCTCCACGGAGCACTGACAAGGAGCGAGGGAAAGAGGGTGGGGGGCTGAATAAAGAAGATAGACGAGAAGAAAAGGGGAAGATGTCAATGCATGAGAAATGGAGATGCCAGACCTCGTCGCTGACGGCGCATAAGAGCAAAAGCGAAATCTCCACGGCACGCTGCTGGAGAATGTCAATAGGCCATGAGTAGATGAGGGGGTGGTGAGACGAAAACAGAAACAAAAACACAACAAAATAAAATAAAAGGATAAAAAAAGGAGCCTACGAGACTCAATACATAGTACAAACAGAAATATTTCAATTTCAAACACCACCGTTTGAGCCTAATTTGACCCCGTGACCATAAGGACATTCCTGTGGTGACTAAAATAACGAAAATATAACATTTCAACATTCAAGATTTAGAAATTGTACCGAGGTTTTCCAGGTTTAAGAGCTGAGGGAACTAAATGCCATGCTTTCCGTAATGTTTTAAAGGCTTTCGTTTGTGAAAATCAGCTTTTTATTTGTAGAGTATAGAAGTAGAAGTTGCAACGACAACTTGAGAAAATGTGAAATCAAATCACATCCCAGTTCACGAGCTATTGATTTAGCTCAGGGTTTCACGGCGTTACATAATGAATCAGCACATTTCCCGCTCAGCTTTAGTTACAAAGCACAGATTTTAAAGGAGACATCACTCGTACTGACGCGCAAAATGCTTCTCCCTTCAACGAGCAGGATATTACTTCGCTAATTTACCTTGCTAATTAAGTCGCTACGGGTAATAAAGCGCTTAAACTCACTCGGCTGAAACTTTTTGTCACCCAGTTATATTTTTTTTGCTCGTTTTTTTTTTTTTTTTTCCTTTTCCCACCAGGCTTTACACAGATTCAGATGTTGTATTACAGGAATCTACGGATATTAATGAACATCTGAAGATGCAGACGAAAGTTTTCTATAACAGTGTATTAAAAAAATAATAATTTTACCCTAAGTCCGAACAGAAACTATCTTGTTTTGCGGGCATTCCACAACATTAAATGTATCTATACACAGATAAAAAGTACAACAGATCATTTTAAAAATGAATACTTCATAGGTAATATGTACGGTAGGCATGCTAGTCGCCGCTAGCTAAGTTTAGCATGGGTACAGAGAGCGGAAGCCAACGCTAGCATGCTAGTCAGTCCTGCTAGATATGACAGCTAGTGTGAAAGTTTTAAATTTATATTTCCGGAGTTGTAGAAAAGTTATCTAATTTGATCAGACCTAATAAAGATTGTTCGGAGAGAGCTAGCTAATCTACAGTTGCAAAGATGTGCAAGCTAGATACGGTAAACTAGTTAATAAACTTGTTCATGTTCAGTACTCTAAACTAACTAAAGATAGCGGTATTAACTAAATATCATATCCGTGTACATTTTGAACTCATGAGCCATGAATATTAAACGCAGGATTAGAATTAGCCTGAACTGCCAGCCGAGATCATGTTACAGAGAAAACGTGAGGTCGTTTATAACTAGCTAGACGTAACGTTAATGGTCATGTAGCAGCCCAAAATTAGATAACTTAGACAACTTAACGTTAACTGTAAAGATGTGCATGTAGGGAATTAATCTAATCTTTAGAATTTGCTTATAAAAATACTAATTTGGCATATTTATCACATAAAACCAGCGCATTATTTTTCTTCAAATAACGTTAGCTAGCATACTTTTATCAGCAGGTTAACACAATAAACAATTATTGCGTACATAATAATACAGGAATGGAATTTTTTTAAATTATAAATTAATTTAAATGTGAACAAAAATGTACATTTCTCACAGCTGAAGCTGATTTCTTTTACTTCTGACTTTTTCGGTTTACCGCTCTGTCTCGACACGCGTCATAGAAATCTCCAGAAAATGAATCTTGAAGTAATAATGACGGCATTCCCAGCTCATTATCACCTCAATTTGTGTCACATGACCATTTTTTTAGTGCAGTTGTTTTCAAACATTCGCTAGGTAATTAGCTAGCTATATCAAGTCTTAGCATTTTCTAATTCACAGTCCAACACATTCAAAGCACGACAGTTCCTGAGAAATGAGGTGTGAAACAGTGTGCTAACGATCCTGTCAGTTACTGCGGTACAGGATGGATGTACAGTATAAACAGGATTTTGCTTAAAGCTACGACTAGCACGACACTTGCTAATAGACCAAGGAAATAAACAGCCTCATGAATCAGACGCTAACCCTGCTGCAAGCAGAAATCACACCGCCGTGCCAATCACAACAGCGTTCCCCAGAGATGCCCGTGCATGAGAAAAAGCTTTTACATTCAAACATTTTGAACCACAACCGGCATGCGCTAATAGCAAAGCAGCCAACAACAGCAAATGGTGAAATAATGCCTTGACCTCAGAGTTTAGCCGCACATTAGCATGAAATTAGCTTTTGTGGGCATCAGTTGTTCCTGTACAGTGGTGTCATGTTCAAAAATAAAGCGCACAGAAACTAACGCGGGGAAAAAACCCCAGTGAGGGACGTTTGTTGTTCCAGATTGTTGAGGTTTGGCTATTTAGCGTGTATGGAATTAACTCGTTTATGGAGGGTTTGAGTCAGAAGGTTAAGAATTTGCTCATTCACAGGGACGTGGTGGTGTGGTGGAGGGATTTTAAACACACGAGCTGTTACTTAACAACGAAAAACAAATAGTCATTGATACGCTGAAGTTTTCTGTAAGGACAAATGTGTTTACTTAACATTTATGGAAGGAGTCTCCAGTGTCAGCGTTTTGTAACAGCCAGAAGTAAAGATGTAACTTAAAGTTTTCCGACATCTTCAGGACAGACGAGCTGCGTTTTACTTAAAAAAAAAAAAAGTGGCTTGTGAAGGGAACGACTGTGTATAGCTGCTATAGCGTAAGTGAAAACAGGAACTAACTTGTTTCACGGACATCCCGCAACGTTTAAATGTAACCACAAATGGATAAAAAGTATGACATGTTGTTCATCAGTACACTAAAAATTATGTACACTTATGTACACTGACAAATTGCTGTAGTATAAGAGGAATAAAACACTTCAGGACACACTGTTATAGGAAAATAATCAGCTTCAGGGTGCTGAGAGTAACTCGGCATTGCTTTGAGCTGCATCACACACCCCGCGTGGATTATTTTTCCATAACCGCACAACCCGGAGTGTGTTATTCGCTACACAGCTGAGCTGATCTGTTTCTAACTGCTGTTCTGTTTTAAAGAAATACTCCAGCGCTTTTGAATCTGATTGTTATATACTGTATCTGTAGTGTGTGTGTATGTGTGTGTGTGTGAATTTCAAACATGTTTCCCTGAGCTGAGGAAACAATAAGAATGTGTGTACTCTGAATTCACCTCTCAGGGAAGTGTAAGGGCAGCTGCTGAATTGCGTAGCTCATTTCCACGACTTCACCGAAACATGTTTGTAAATGAAGCTCTAAATCTGTGCATTTGATGCTTTTAGAGATGGAACCGTTTCAGAAAGAAGAATTCTTTGCGGTTATTTGTGTGGGTTTGATGGACAGAGTCGCAGAAATTCTGTGTGTTCTGGAAATTTGGACCGACGGAGAAAGACAAACGCTGGATGTGACGCACAAAATGTTGTAAAGTTGTTATATTTATTACTGAATTCTTAACGTTATCAGCCTGTTTGACTCATCGCACCAAAACCTCAGTAACTCAAAAGCAAGTCAGTCGGCTTATAAACAATTTCACCCCAACTAAAGTGTTCTGTGGGTGGAAATCTCATGAATAAAAAAGGCTGAAATAAACAACCAAAAAAATACACGAATATGAATAGTTGGATTATGTTCAGGAGTCGCTGAAATTTATTTTACAGTTAAGATAACGTTTTGGCTGCGAAAGGTTTAAGAAACCCCTGATTTATATGATAATGTAATTATTTATTTGTTCGGATTTTTGTTATGATTTCTCCTCGATTTTTCCGTCGTCGTATTTCTGTCCAACGAGCGAAAGTTTTACGAGGACGTTTACAGCTCTACAGGCACCTCATCAACAGTTTGTTTTTTTTATCCACACACTGGTTCCTTCAAAATGCGCAGTATGAAACCATACCAATAGAAAAATATATTAACTGGACTAATAGGTGTGAAAGTGTCCTAAGAAGCTGTTTTTCTCTCCCCGCTAATATTAAGCGCTACATTCCAGTCCTATTTTTATCCTTCAGCAGGTCCTGTGGCCTGAAGAAATGAACATTCCAACATTCCTCCTTATTTCCCCCGAGGCCTGAGGGAAATTGCTGTATATGGCATCATCAGTGAAGATGGATTTTTTTTTTAAAAGGAGTCGTAGAAAGAGACACTGAAAACGGCATCTCATTAAAATCTCTTTCATTTCCTTTACCTTTTTTATCACCTGCATCAACCGTGAAGCTCAACCTGAAGAACGAAATCATTTCCCCCACCATAAAGCAGTCGCGTTTAATAAGTGTTGTTCGTAAACGTCTTCGGGGTCCTTGCGATTCTGAGGCTTGGAACATAAACAAGCCTACGTTTCCATATAAGGTTCACGATTTTGAGTTACGGATGCGTCTGTCACTACAGGAAGTCATAACAGAGCTGTCTCGACCCACTGTCTGTCAAACAACGCTCTTCCGGGAGGTCTGTGGGAAAAAAAAAAAAAAAGAGTCTGAGCTCTCAGATTGTCATTCCTGGTCTCTTGAAATGTTTTTTAACACAACATCTTTGAAGCACCTTGGGATGTGTGTTTCGAGGAACCCGAGCAGAACAAGATCTTATCCCAAAAGAACAAAAAAAACCCTGCAGGATCACAGAGGGGGGAAATGCTGATAAGAATCAAAACGTTAATTACTGAAATCTATATCTCATCCGCTTACTGCAACGCCCTGCAGGAAAAAATAAAAATATACCAACACGCACGATGAGAAGAGGGACGAGAGTCGGCCACGAAGATGCGAGTTGCGTTCCAATATTGTTTTTAACACGCCCTGGCGACTTCCCTTCTCCATTTCCCTTCTGGCGAAATCATCGCTGTTACAGGGTGCCAATACTTTAGCCACGCATTTGAAGTTTGTTTGATGGCTCCTTGGAGGTTTGATCGCGAACGAATCGCTGTTCCTTTTCAAACCAGCAAAAAAAAAAAAAAGTGGTGGATAAACTGAAGAAATAAAATCTCAATCTACAACCATACTATATAATAAAATAATAAAATATAAAAAAAGGTTAAAATTGATTTAACATTTTTTATAATGCCTGTTTTATCTGTACGAGACATCCAACATAACTTTATTACTTATTTATTACTAGTTAACATGCTAGTTACTTAACACACCCTAGCTAGTTAACCCACGCACTAGTTAGTAACCTGACTTGCTCTTTATATATATATATACAAATCACCAAATAAATAAATAAATAAATAGCTTAAATTTTTTCTTTTAATGTTAAAAAAAATTGAACGCTACCTGGCCTAACAAAATGCCATAACAACAACAATTCTGTACATCGCTAACATTAGCTAAAACACCTAGCTAGCTTAGCACGCAGGTCCTGTGGCCGCGTCATCATCTGTGAATAATTTGCATATCAATCCTGATTGGTTCAAAGCTGTTGAAATTATTTTGTGCATCGTAATTTCCTTTTTTTTTTTAAAATCTATTTATTTATCTATGTCATTACCATACCAGCAATGATTTTTACTCATCATTAAGCTAGCTAGCTATTTTAGCTGAAAGTTTCCGCGTGCCTCGTCGTCATCAGGGAATAATTTGCATATCAATCCCGACTGGTTCGATGCTGTTGAGCTTATTTTCTGCGCTGTCATTTTAACAACCACGTTACCATAACAACCATGATTTTTTGTCAAACTGCTAGCTAGCTAGCTTATCACACAGGTTCTGTGGCTAAAGGTTTTTTTCGGGAACCACGTTGTCATCCGTGAATAATTTGCATATCAAACCTGATTGGTTTCAAAGCTATTAAAGCCCCCCCCCCAAAATATATTGAAATCCATCCACGAGGAGTTTAAATGTCGTAATTATACCATCATGATGTGGATATTTCGCACTCGTGTGTGGTGAGGGAAAGCGGACGAGGGTGTGTTAAAAATAGTACTGAAACAGGGACAGGTCCACACACACACACACACTTACAGAGAACAGAAATTAGCTTCACACACGCCCTTCACATTCTGCGTCAGCACAAAAAGTACATTCTCACACACTTTACCCAAATTCCTCTGTCTCCTGTGTGTGTGTGTGTGTGTGTGTGTGAGAGAGAGAGAGAGAGAAAGCATATTAATGCCTTAATTTAATAGTTAATCCTTAATGCAAACAAATCGCTAACCGAAACGTCTGTCCAGAGCAAGCCGCGTCGTCAGCAAGTCGATAAAGGAGTTCTGTAGACGGCCACGTTAGCCGAGCGGTAATTGCAAAGCTAATGAGATTTGTTTAATGCACAGTGCATGACACACGGGGGAAAGTACGAGAATAAGTAGAGTGACGGATTATGGTGAGGCTCGGATCGATAAAGCTCTGGAGTGGATATGGCTCCGACTCCGACTTCGACTCCTGCTCCGTCTCTGCTGCTTCGGAAGTTTAGATGGAGTCCAACTAAAGTTTTTTTTTTTTCTAGGACAAAAACAGACACATAGAAAAAAAAAAAGTTGTTTGTTGTTTTTACACAACTGAAAAACTCTAAACCTTCAAAACATCTAAAATATTCAGTCATCTTATCCATTCAGGACCAGACCCACGTCAACCTGCAATAACAAAGTAGCTTGAGTTTCTTGTACTCGGTGGGAAATGGGCCACTTGTTGCCGTGGTAACTAATCTGCGTGCACACTAATGTCTCGGGGGAGTTAGCATGGCCAAGTTAGCCTCCCTTCTCACTGAACCCTGACAAAAAGCCCATTTTCAGGGCAACAAAAGCAGAAAGAAATCCCAGCTGGGCCCACTGTGACATTCCCACATTGTCCAAGTGCAACAACCGGTGAATTAAAAGAAAGAGCAGAACAGAAAATGAACTAGCGATGAGTGATTAGCACCTGCTGTAAACATTCCCTCACTCAAATGATTCAGTTTAAACCTGTTAAACTAAATATGTCATCTGTTTAGAGGTCTACAACTGTCAGTAAATAAAGTATCTGTTTTCTTGATGAGGTATTCACTCCATAAAAATGACATGTCAAGTCATTGCAACAGCAGTTTAGCTAGCTAGATGTGCTAGTTTCATTCTCTAGACTGTTTTGTATCGCTAAAATATACAAACAGTGAAATAAAGAAATATACGCAACACCTTATAAACAAGCAAAATGTGCTGTTACAGTGTTCAAAATATCTCAGATGTTGAAGCTAGCTTTCGTCAGTTGCTAATATGATCTGTAGTGCTAATTATAGATGCGCTTAACGCAAGAACCACTGCTAGTTTTAGGACAGAGCTGAAGATAAGCCAAATTTGGTTACTTTTAGTCACATAAGGGTGCAAAAAGCAAGCAATCCTGTTTAAAGCTTGGGCAGGATTTCGTTTTTTTCTACCAAACTTTTAAGATCTGGGCCATGTGACTCCTGAGATACGGCCTCATTAGGGTTAAGTCGCGGTGGTGTCCTGGCAGCCAGATTTAGAGGAGTTCATAGTCATCATTTCACGCCGTGTTGTGGCCCATCGAGCACCGAACGGTCCGAGACGTCTCTTATAGCCCTTACTTAAATTGTGCCACAGTAATCTGTCCATTTAGGGTCTTGCTCTTGGGCTTGTAGTTATCTTAGAACACACGGAGAGATAAGAAGTTTCATTCTAGAGTCCTGAATCATTTTGTTTTTTTGTTCTGTCTCACTTGCTAACTGTGACGCTTTTTAGGGATGCATATTTTTTCATATGTAATGAGTACGAGTACATGTTTTCGTCAATACTGATACCAAAATGAGTAACGTACTTAGCATGAATCCTTCATGGACATGGTGGAACTTCTTATTTAGTTCTGTTTAAGTTCTCGCTATGTTTAAGACGTCATGACATTTGAACAGCGTGTTTAATAGAGAAGGTGAGGACGGCCGACGTGAGCGGTATCGGCGAGCGTGGTCATTAAAACCTGCACCGTGATTCGTAAGGAAAGTGTAAAGGAAGTGTGCGTCTCAGTGCTCAGTGCTCGCAGAAGTGAAGTGCTCTCAGTTTCACTGCCCCAAACTCACAAAATACCTTTGTGAGCGCTCATTTTTAACGCCCACGCTCGCTGATACTGCTCCGCGTACTCAGGTCGGCCGTCCTCACGCTCTGTATTAAACATTCTGTTATTAAGACGTTCTATCGGGTTGCTTGTGTTGTAAGGAGACGCTGGAGCTCCTCCTTCCGATATTTTGACAGAGCAGTTTGCAGTCTGCTTTGCTTTGATCACTGATCGTGAAATACTTCCGGAAACATCATTTCGTGTCGTCCATTCGTCAGCATGAAAACAAACACTCGGTTTACGTTACAGGGTATCACTCACTATCAGATCTTGATCTCGGAGCATTTTTTTTTTTTTTTTTACGAGTATAAGTAAATGAGCACGATATCAGTACCAGTACGGGTTGTAATGCAATTTACAATTTCTCTCATTTTTTCCTGAACACATTTTAGACCCCTAACCAAACTCAAGAATCCTTTTTTCCAAATGTGATGAAGACGCGAACGCGACGCTCGTGCTTCGGGAGCATTCGGATTTTGTTAAATGTGCTATACGTATAAAACTGCACTGAAAGCGAGCTCACGTTTAGACTTTATTATGATGCACTCAGCCGTACATTTCCATATTCTCTCTTTTTAAAGTCGCGTGACCTTAAGTTGACCCTGAAGTGACAACTCAATGCCTAAGGACGTATATGTATAATTATATAGGATAACGATATTATAATATTACATAATGACATGACCTAATGACACCGTTTACATCCGAATCGTCTTAAAATTACTGATCGATGCGCTGACAGACACGAGATAAACCGCTGTAACATGATACACTCTCGTCAATAAAGCTATAAAGTCAGACAGACACAAGAAA
This sequence comes from Pangasius sanitwongsei, assembly GCA_037576675.1. Classification (NCBI taxonomy): domain Eukaryota; kingdom Metazoa; phylum Chordata; class Actinopteri; order Siluriformes; family Pangasiidae; genus Pangasius; species Pangasius sanitwongsei. The sequence continues at coordinate 1,792,647 of CM075010.1, forward strand.
CGTCTTCTACTGACTGTCCTCAGTAGGCTGTACTCTGGAAAATTAAAAGGGTCATGTCATGTTTTTTACATTTTTAGCCCCTTTATATTATTTTGACTGCAAATATTTTTCCAGACTTGTCAAAGAACCTTGTTTCAGTCTACAAATATACTGAGATATAATTAATTAATGATATCATTTTCAGCAGAAACATATTAAATAACTGATCTATAGATGGATATACAGCAATATCGGTGCTTTAGCGATGCTGTAACTTAATATTCATGTCAATAAACTCGCTCTGGACAAAAATACGCACAAAGCATGTCTCAGCATTACTGCCTTAACAATAAATAATTAAAAATAGCAGTGCAATAGCTTTCTAATAGAGTCAGTGTAGATTTAAAGCCAGACCCTACAAGTAGAAATGATTTGTGGGTAAATTACATCTATAATGCCTCTTCTTTTAAAATATAGTAAGAAAAATATCAAAATTCAAACAGAAAAATGGTTATTTTACTGATTCTTTCATTTTTCGGACAACGCATTATCCGAAACTTTGAAGAAGGCTTTAAGCTCCGCCCACTTCACATTCACGACATGTCATATATCCATGAAAAGTCTGTTTCCTGATATACAGTGTGTGTCAGTTTCCTTCAGAAATCACACTCACTTGAGTGGAAACATTAAAACACACCATATTTTTTAAATAATATAGAAAATCTTGATTTTTGGAAAAGTTACACCTTCAATTCTATCCGTAATTCGAAGGATATTCCAGATGAACCGATGAAATGGCGATGATTGTTGAATTCACGTTAGATTTTATACTGAAAATGACTTTTTTCGTGCTATTTTTTTAATTCAACAATTTTAAAAAATGTTTTCTGGAAAAAATATTTCTGTAAAATGTCTCCACAGTGCATGAAATAAACAGTTTTTACTTCGAACATCACCCACTGACTAATGTTTCATTAAGCATG
>CM075010.1:1845424-1882363 GCA_037576675.1 Pangasius sanitwongsei
TTACTGACATACAAACATTTTTCTGTAACGTTTCATTTTGTGCTGGAAAACTAATGTTTGGAATCTAAAATGTTTTTGGTACTGAATCAATAATGTAGACGTCAGAAAATAAACATCTATAACAAAGTTTGTACTAAAAAAAAAAGGAGGGGGAAAGACTTTTGCACAGTACTGTGTGTGTGTGTGTGTGTGTGAAAATATTTACTAATTCGAAAGAAGTAAAAGAGTAGGTAGAAAATGTTTACCTGTCAAAGGCATATGAAAAGAGAAGTGTATAAAGTCTGTTAATTTTTTAATTTATCTACATACAACTGATTACTTTGATTATTATAATTAATTGGTAATTATACAACTTTTTTATTGTATAATTATATGTGTAATCCTTTATTATTGAATCAGAATTCATGCCTTTTACATTCTGCGTGAATGGAAATTCCCCTCATGTCATTTCTTAAACATGCTGACTTTTTGTCCTTCCAGGCACGCTGTCTTTCTACAACGCCAAAACCAAAACACTCATGCATACTTTTAGGACCAAGTTCCAGCAGCCGGTTATTCCAGCTTTTATGGTAAGCCACTGCAAAACTGTCTTCTGGAAAATACATTTATATATTTGTGCGTGATTGACATGAAACCCGAGTGAAATGTCGGGAAATTGTCACTTGAAACTTAATACCATAAAAGGTTAAAGAGATTGAATGACGCACACCTTTTGTTTGTCAAACTGGAACAAACTTTCTTTGGAAATTTGTTCAAATTCAAACGAGAGAATTCCTATTAATATAGTTGTATATTAATTAATAGCTGTAATAAAAGATATAAATGCTACCGCACTTCTAACCCAAACCTTAACATTTGTAATAAGAATTAAGCTGAGCAGATTGTTAAATATTCGTAAATATTATATCATAGTCTTAGTACAGAGCTTGTATTTTTCTCCAGAACAGGAGCTTTTGGGGTCGAGCCTCCGTACTGAACATCACTGAGTGCTCAAATGGAAACTAATAACAAAATAACAAACCCTCTTTCTTGAGAATATAAAAAAAAAAAAAATCTCTAATTGCTAAAGCCGCTAAAGTCAAACGTGTCTGAAATGCTGTTGTTTTCACACGAATTCAAAAAGTCAAAAAAGTAGCCCTGCTTTCACACTAGCAAGCGACAAGGCGGCTGTTCATTTTCTACGTACGTGTGCAACAATAAGCCGCGATTCCAGCGACAGCAGCAAGCGACGTTTGAATCGAGATTTTCATTTTAGTTTTTTTTTATTTTAGTTGAAGCGAAAAAATCCAAACGATTGCCTTGAATGATTCCTTGGATCAGCCCTATGCCATGAGTGGCCCGACTTTTCTTCGTTTCCTGGTTCACAACTTTAGTTCCTACCTGCAATTAGTTCTCATTTACTGTTTGATGCGCCAAGTAGAAGAATTTGAAACCGTGGTACTTCCTTCCAAGAAAAATAAAGCTTGGAAGGAAGTGGCAGAGATTCTTGGCCCTTCTGGTTAGTGTATGTAGCCAGTACGGTTAGTATTAACTTGCTTTGCTAGTCTAATTTGAGAATGTAGCTAGTATGAAGCCAAGCATGTAACATGTAAATTTAAAAAAACTGTTTTCACACTGATTAGTGTGTGATTTTAATTTAGGTTTAACTAGTTACGCCCACAAGTGACAACAGTAGCCATTGCTAGACTCGCATAAGAGACAAACTAGAAGTGGCACGATGTAATTCGTAAGGATTACTTCTTTGTTGAAAGTGTGAAATTGTTGTGTGCAGGTGGTTTAAAATGATATATTAAGGTTGACATCATATTTGCACAATGAAGCAAAAAGAACAACTTCAGTCAAAAGGTTCAAAAGTTTCAAAAGGATTCGGAAACACTAGTTCCCGAAAAGGTTCCTGAACCTCTGTGGAAATGCGCCTGTTTTTACTCCAGAACCTTCCACAATAATTGACTGTAACGAGGTTTGAATTCTAGTTTGAGTTCGAATTTCAGTTCGTAATGGATGTGTTAAAGATTTTTCTTAACGTTTCATGCTTTGCGACTGTGTGTAGGTGTGGAATGGGAGTTTCTCGGTTCAGACGGGTCTGCAGGTTCCTACCATAGTGCAGTGCAGCCAGAAAAGGAACAGCAACGCCAGCAGCTCCAACGCCAGCCTTACCTAGACCTCCACTCGCCCTCCTCCACCCGTCTTCCTCCACTGCTTTATAGAACTGTCGCCTGTCACTCAGGCTCTTAGTGGCAGCGGAAATTACCCACATTTTTAGCCCAGTGTTTAGAAATGGAGAGGGGAAAAAAAAAGAGAGAAGGACCAGCTCTCTGTGCCTTTCAGCTTTCTCATTTCATCCATGAACATGTGAGACTTATACACAGCAGTATGACTGTAATTACGTTGCTTGGTTCTGTCAAGTCTTTGGTGTCACTGTTGACAAAAGTGAGGTGACGTTTAGGCTGTTTAAGACTTGAAATGTTCTCACATGTACGCAAAACTGTGTGTACAAATTAAATAATCTTTGTGTATGAGAGAGCTAAAGTGATGCTCACTTTCAAATTCACCTAAGATGAATATGTTTCATGTATACATGAGAGAGTTTGTGGGTATATGTGAGGTGAAATTTTGAACGAGGGTTTCTGTGTGAATGTGAGCATTTTGTCTGCACATGTAAGGTAGAATTATGCGTGAGTGTTTTTGTGCAACTACAAGTGCATTTTGTGGGTGAATCTGAGGTATAATTGTGAATTTGAGTGTTTTTTGTGAACGTGAGAGAATTTCTGGGCATAATTGGGGTCAGATATGGGGTCAGAATGTGAGAGCATTTTGTTGGGTATACACGTGAGGGGAAAACTGTGAATGCGAGTGTTTTTGTGTGAATGCGAGTGTTTTTGTGTGAATGCGAGAGCATTTTGTAGGTGTATGTCCGAGATAAAATTGTGAATGCGAGTGTTTTTGTGTGAATGTGTGAGTATTTTGTGGGTACATTTGAGGTAAAATTGCAAATGCGAGTGTTTTGTGTGAATGCGAGAGCAATTTATGGGTACATGTTTGAAATAAATGCTCTCACGTACACAATTTTATGTGTATGAAAGGTAAATGTGAGTGTGAGAGCATTTTATGTATTTGTAAGGACATTTTGTGGGTGTGTGAGGGATCAATTCAACAGCCTGAATGCCACCTCATAGCAAACCAAAATATTATATATACTTTTTTTCATTTCTTTTTTGTTTTTTTGTTTCCTAATTTCCAACCTCTAATGAGTTCCTTGTGTCTGCTCGGCCATTTAAACCATGTCAGTCAACTGTCTTGTTGTGTGGCTTTGTTTTAACACATTTTCGCACTGAATGTCTTTGATCACAGGCGTCTAATTCTGCTGAATGCTTCTCAAGTAAAATCTGTGTTATATTCAGAACCAATTTAGCACACTAACGTAATGCTAGTAGTAAAACACTTCCTATAGAATATATACAACATTGTTGTGCCAGCAGAAGTCCACATGGAGGGGGAAAGGACTACACAAGACGAAACGTGTGTATGACTGTGTATGTGTGTGTGTGTGTGTGTGTGTGTATGTGTGAGAGAGAGAGAGAGAGAGAAAGAGAGATGATGTACCATAGTGTATCGCTGCCTTTGTAATGTTTTTACGCTTTCGACGAACAGGTCGTACTTGTTTTTGTTGCACACAGATGTGTAGGACAAAGGAGAAAATTCCAGTTACCTCCACAAATATGTACAATATTTTATCATGTTTTTCGGATTACGTGCACAATGACCATGTTACTAAATATTACACTCTTTATTCGCGCTAACACACTACTGCAATTTGCTATATATCTCTGTACATAAACCTTTAATGCTTTTATGCTGAAACTGTAGTATTATAACAGACTGCAAAGTCTTCGATTTTCCCCACATTGTAATCCTGTGCAAGATAATAAAACACTAAGACAGCCAGTTGTGGTTGTGTTTTTAACAACCTTCATCCAAGTCACAGTTTTGAGATCGCTAGCTAGCAGAAATATGTTTATCTACTGCAGTAATTTTTTTTTCACGGCAACACCAGCTCAATTAATCCCTTATCTAATAATTTATATAACGATAGCAGCAAACTACCATATTAGCTGTTTAGTTACAGTATTTATATTTAGCGAATTCAATGACAACCCCTCTGTGTAACGCTAACATTCGTTCTCTCACCAGCCTCTCTTTTCGTTCTCTCTCCTGAAGTTAGAGACAAACTGCAGAGTGTAAACTCCTCTGTCCAGAAGATGTCAGAAAACTTAGTGAGAGCTTTAGCTCGGACTCTTACAAAGCGCTGACACTGGAGACTCCTTCCATAAATGTTAAATAAACATCACCTTACAGAAAACTTCACCATAAGGCCGTGTAAATGAGCTGTTACCATAGAAACGATAACGTATTAGAACAAGCGCATTAATATAAATCTGCCCTACAGTCAAGCTGCTGTTATAGAAAATTAATCAACACCTTCTGACCAATCAGATTCAAGAATACAGGCTAATACAAAAGAAAATTCCAACAAGTAAATCTGACTGATATATTTATTTATTTGCATTTATTGTGCTTCTCATAGAAATCAGTGTAAGAGCAAAGATAGAAATTCTTTCCGTTTTAAAGAACGCTGTTATGCTTTATTGTGCTTAACGTACACCATCTATTACAAATACAACCAAATGATTAGTCGAAGATCAGGGGTAAGTCACGAAGAAGCTGAAAAAAGATTATTTACTAAAAAGTAGAAAAAAATATTTACTCTAAATTAGAATACTGGTTATAAATTAGGAACTAGGTTATAAAGAAGACATCAAATGCAAGAGAAAAACATTAGCAATAATGCTATACAGAAAATTAGATTTTGATTAGCAAAAATGCTATACACTGATTTACTGTCAGAACGGATGTCAGACACAGACGGTAAAGTGGCAAGTACACGCTTTTACATCCTGTTACTTCCTGATTTACACTGAGTGATGGTAACAACTACAGCACAGGATCAATACGCTGTTCATCTTCAAGATGCTTCACGAGCATCCAGTCAGCTGGACAACACAACCACACACACACACACACACACACACACACACACACTCACACGGCTCATTAGTCTCTTCCAAACCTACATTTTGGTTGTGAATGGAGGGATATATTACACTGGAGAAATAATGGCTCAACTTTGCAGTTTTCACTAAACGGCTCCTTCATTTTTTTTTTTATTCCTTCACTCATTTTTTTAGACAAGCTGGTTGGCCAGGGGTCAGAGGTCACTCTGAAACAGGTCTCATTCTCAACTTTTGCTTTAGTTCTTCATTTAAACCTGTGTAGAAGCAAAAACAAGACAATTACTAACATTTCAACGAAAAAAAAAACCCTTGTGATTTAACTCCATTTTCTGTTCTCAATCACTCAATTTTTAATGGAGACTTAAATAAAGACTGCAATTATAATAATTTATAATATAATAATCATAAACAGGTAATTTCTTAACATGACACGACACAAAGACCAAAAATGTAATAACGCAAAAAATGGAATAACATGTCTTATACTACAAATACTTTATTTATTAATTATTATGATGTAAAAATCTAAAAAAAACTAATATAATCAAATAAATGTAATAAAATCATGAATATTCATTTAGTGAGTAATGCAAAGTGACATTATTGTGAATAATGTGATAATTTATTAAATTATTTGCAAGGTTTTGTAATTTCTTTTTTAAATTAACAGCGCGGTATTTCATCTCTAAAAAAGGGTGTCAAAAAAAACAAAAAAAAACAGCAGACGTCCCTTTCCCTGAATGTCTAAACTAGGATTAAAAGAAAGGGAGTCTGATAAAAATCGTTTAAAGCTGCTGTTTGTAATTTTTAAAACTGTTTAAAAGTGTTTCTGGACCTGTACAAATCCTCTAAATTCAAAGCTACGTTAATAAATTGGGGTTTGTGATATTGCCAATCAGTGGATCACACTACAGGTTTCTGTTTACAATTTTCTGGCCCTGAAATGAGCTCCACCCCCAGCTGATCTTTTTCTTTATAAGGCAACACACAAGGGAGCTTCAACACAGGAGGCAAGGGGGGGTCCGATGAGAGAATGGAGAAAAGCATGTCAATGTATTGTAATTGCAACATCTCACATACAGCAGAAGGCCTTAAATATTACATACTGCCCCTTTAATAGTTCTGAAAGTCATGGATAGTCACACACACATGCCCATTCTCTGTTCTAAATGAACGAGTTGATCCTTACTGTCAGGAAGGCTTTCTGCGGCACGTCCTGGAGGTACTGAAGGTTTTAGGTTTGTTTCGCAGGGCATTGAGGCATGGCGTTGGCACCTGGCTGGTGGAAGCAAAGCGCCGCCTGCAACAAAGATTTCACCAACATGCGACTTTTTCTTTCTGAAGCAGATTTTTTTTTTAAATCAAGAACAGATAGTAACAGTTTCATTGGCTTTTTGTATAGTCTGTTTTCCTAACTAGCATGCTAATTAGCTAGTGACAACAAACACAATGTAGTTGAAGTGATTCATTGGTATATTGCTAACTAGCCAACGCTTTATGGGTGCGTTCTGCTCCTGAACTTTACACTTATGTCATATATGAACACACAGCGTTTTATTCTCTGTACCATCATCATTATTGCTGATATAAATCTTTACATCTACAGTATAATGCAATGATAATAAAAAAAAGTAAGAGTCAGGTCACCTACTTGGACCTATCAGCAGATCAGGAACAGACGTCTGCTGCTTTAAAGGTCTCACTGCAAACACACAACAACATTTCTTATTATCATATATCTTTTTCTGCATTTTCCTCTGAATTTGTCTCAGCCTGACTTTACAGAGTGACCCGAGTCAACAACAAGCTAAATTCAAGCTAAATGTGACTTTATGACTACATATCATCACAATCGTTTACCTAAAGTTAGCTAGCTTGCTAGAAAACCAAGCTGATGCTATCTTCTTGTGCTACTGAAATTACTGGAAAATACGAGTCCTCAACCTAAAAGTCGCACAAGAGCATTCTTGTAAGTCATAGTTACAAAGTTGGAGCTACTGTATGGATATAATTTTGCAGCCCAAGCTTCTGGGAGTAGTCAAGCTAACCAGCTACACAACTAAATAGTTAATTTAGTTTAGTTACCTTTCCAGATTTTGTAGTATCTAGTATTATGTAAACAAAAACCAGCATTAACTATTATATGCTTGTATTGCTGGTATTAAATCAATAGCTATGTTTTCTAATGAGTTAATTATTGTATGGAGTAAGCCAGTAGTCAAGTTTGATAACAAACTACCTAACATCACATAACTAATATACTGTGTAATTTAAACCAGTAGCCAGGTTATCTAACAAGCTGGATAATTGGGCTAACTATTATGTAAATAAAACTATTAACCAGATTCACTTACAATTTAGCTAACATTAGGTTAATATTATTTTGCAAATAAAACTAGTGACCAGGCTCACTAGCAAACTAGCTAACATTAACTAGACTACTGTATTATGTAAACTAGTAGTCAGTGTCACTAGGAAACTAGCTAACATTTCAATAACTAGACAACTGTATTTGTGAAGCCAAGCTAGCTAACATCATTGGTGAAAATAAACACTTCCTAATGGGAACTGGAATAACGGTTTCTATCTAACTTTACGCTAATTATTATCCTGCGTAAAGCAGTAAGTAAGTTTGCTAGCGAACCTGTCTTATTACCCAATACAATAGCTAACCTAATATTAGATCCCTAGCTAGCAAATTTGGCTATCGCTTTACACTACAAAATAGCTAACATTAAGCTAATTATTATTAAACTGTAGTTAAGTTTGCTACTAAGTCCTAGATATCCTGCTCTCTAATTTCAGTTCCATTTTCTCCAAATACTCTTCCATATTATTATTCATCTGTATGAATACTTTCTTTTATCTGTCTATCATATTTAATTTCTGTTTTTATCACCTTCTTAATGCTGTTTTTACAAGTGTTAGCAGTGGTGTGCTAAATCTTCATTTCTCCATAAGCCAATATTTGCTTTCTTGAATAGATATTTGAGTGTAAAGACAGAAGCTCTAGCAGGGAAAAGAAGCACATTCTTTACCTGGGACCCGAGGAGGAACGCATGGAATTTCAGGGTCCTCTTCCTCATCTGAAACACACACACACACACTTTACGCACACTTTACGCACACTTTACGCACACTTTACGCACATGGCACAATGAGACGAGAGGAAAACAAAGAAGAGAGGGACTGACCGGAGGGGTTTACGTAGATGCTCTCTTCTCTCTGATATTTCTTCCTTGGAACTAAAGGATGATGTTAATGTTATTATTAATGTTATAATGATAATGCCTGTATTTGTGCTTTCTGTGTATATGTACATATGTACAGTTTGTGTGTGTGTGTGTGTGTGTTATGAGAACATGTGTAGTACCTGGATTGGGGGGTAGATTTCGGGGCACAGGGCTGCTGGATGCACAGCGCACATTCTTCTCTCCGTTCTCCTTATTGTCCTCTACATACTCTAAAAGAAAAAAATGATACATTGTGGATTACAGGAGAAGCTGAGGCATTACTGAGCACACTCACAACACACACACACACACACACACACATTAAAGCAGGACAGCAGTGAGAAGATCTCCACGTGGAGATCAAGGAACAGGTACAGTGTCACATTTAGACAGCACACGCATTACACATGCTCATGATATAAAAATACGTCAGTGACATATTGAAAATATTTCAAATCTGTAACCAAACTAGTGTTTTTTTTTTTTTTTTTAGATGGCTGATATCAGTAATAAGTATCAGATCAGATCAGATCAGATGTGTGCAATCCTGTTCCTTTCTGATTCCCAGATTTCAAGTAAATCAATAACTGCTTCACTGAGCACATATTCAGATTCGCACCCACACACAAACATATTAGTCACAATAATCTACTAAACACAGTTCTTGGAAAGAGATGGGCTGAACACAGATTTATGTGCATTCATATCTCTCCAGCTGCCATAAACCTACTTCACAGAGGTCAGTTCATGAGATTTTTTTTATACAGGCTGCAAAAAAGGGCGAGCCATCACAGGTATGGGTGTGTTATTTTGAAGGAAATGTGTTGATACTCCCGAACGCTGGGATTGCTTCCTTGTCGAGAAACTAAGCAAAATTCTTTGATTAGTCATGACTTCTGACTGTATATTGATGATTATGGCAGTTCTACTGTCGGTTATACTATAAAGATGAAACTATGCAGACAAAGAGTTATAAACATGCTCCCTATCAATCACAAACACAAGATCAGATTAGATTAGATTTGTCGGACTATTTTGCCGAGTAGTTATAAGAATGTTTGGCTATAATGTTTCCCATTACAATGTTCCCATTTAGACAAACTCTAACATGGAAAATGCTTGTGTGAACGTTCCTACAACAGAAACATTCAGAAACATTATATAAAAATGTTCCAGACAATTTAACGGAAAATTCTAGACGTCTCCAGAACCATAATGTTCAGAAAACGTAACGTTAAACTGTTAGCTTGGTCGCAACCCTCTTGGCATTTCTTTATTCATTCGATTAGACACTTGCTTCTCGTTACTATAATTTTATGTGAGCTTCTTACCAATGCTTTTTTCGTATGTCTGCTCCAGAATCAAGGGCTTGAAAACTCCTCCAGTCTTCTCAATCAGATAGTTTATCACATCATGGAGTGTGGGGCAAGGAACCTGGAACAAATGAGTGCGGTGTTTAATGCTTTTTTTTTAATGCTCTCAGAAAACACACTGATCAATAAAGCTGCAAGTTAACGGCTACGTAGTATGTGTTAATTATATATGTACGGCAATACAACACAGCAGGAACTTCTGTTATAGGAAAATAATCAGCAACAAAGTGGTGTGATGAAGCATATCACAGCGATATGCCACTGCTAACATTTTAAAAATACAAAGGAACATTTTTAATTCGTTTATGTGCCTCGTCCTTCGTATAAATAGTTATTATAGAAACGATACCGTATTAGATCAAGTGCATTAATATAAACTTGTGATTTGCGGCCGCACTACTGTCAGAACTGCTGTTATAGAAGATTAATCCACACCTTCTGACCAGTCAGAATCGAGCATTAAACAGCGCAGTGAGTCTTTGCCTCAGGTGGTTATTGTACTGTAAATTTGCCACATCCACATTCTGTTTTATATCGAATATTTCAGAGCTCAATCTCAATCTTACATGCATGTTTGACCACAAACTTTTTACATTCTGCAAATCTGTACTGCATAACAACAATAAAGTTCACTTATCTACTGCAGAAAAATCTTAACATTACTTTAGGCACTTATCTCAGTTTGCATGGGTTATAATAAATTTAAATTATAACAGCTTTATAAAAGTGGTAAACCAGCAATTACTCACATACAATCCACACACACACACACACACACACAGGAATGTGTGTTATCTAAATTCTTGACTGATCATTAATCAACTTTATGACAGATTTCCCAGAGACACTCAAACGCATTACTTCCTTGTACTGGAAAGTACCTCCACATCAAATCCTCTGGCAACAAAATAGCTGTGTTAAGTATGTTAAGGTGTGTTATGTAAACTGACTCTGTGAGTGAAAATGTGAACAGCTTCAGTATAAATCCTTGCTATACTCAGTCAAACTGAGCATCTACAGCACTATATATTGCACTATATACAGTACATCTGATTTTTAAAAGGTTTTATATTCTGTTATTTGACTGTAACAGAATGTTCTGAGCTGTACTTTCTAACAGTTTCGTACTCACTGGTTCGTCAAGAGCAATGGCAAATCCTCCCTCAGGGATCCTTGTAACTCGGTAATGCCGGAAAACCGACCTGTTCAGGGAATAAAGAAACAGAAAGAGAGATGTGACCTTCCAATGTTTCAATGATTTCAATGTTACTCATCACAAGATATAGTAATAACACCAATAATAGCCAAAGGGAAACACACCTTATATTGCAAACCTGTCTGTCTGGATGATACCTGTTATGTTTTTTTTTTTTTTCTGAATGGATTTATTTAAAACATAACAACTGTTTTTATAAAGTCTCTTTAAAATCTTTCAATTCAAGGTTCATGTGTGTGAGTATACAGGCGACCGTGTTTGTGTGTTTGTGAATGCATGCATGTGGTAGGCCTAAACGTACACGAACATGCCTCTGTGTGTGTGTGTGTGTGTGTTACCCGTTGAAGTCCTGCCGAGTAGTAACAGCAAACGAGTTTCCGTCTCGGCTGGGTCTGAGCAGCAAGTTTCCTTTTCCTTTCTGCTTTTCCAAAAGGGTCTCAGCATCATCCCGGAACACCCTGTGAAAGCACCTACAGAACCACACACAATTTGATAAATTCAATTTACGACACAATTAACATCGTAGGAAAAGGGCAAACTAAATTCACATCTACTTGTCAGGGAAACACAGATTATATGGCATAAAACAAGCATATTGGTCTATAATTTATGCTGCAATATTAATCAATAGATGCAAGGACACTTATATAGCTACAAAGTCTTTTACTGGCCAGGAGTCTGTACTTGTATCAGCCAAGAAGATCAAGGGTCTGAACATCAGCATTTTAGTGGTTTATGTATAGGTGTCAGCTCTTAAAGGAATAGTTCCTTGGGCTATACATGCAGGAGTCTGAACTTACATCAGCATATCATGAAGTAAGGACAGGAGTTTGAATCTACCGTCCCATCAATCGAGGAGTCTGAACTCTTGCACTCTGGCATACTGGCCAATAAGGACAAACTCCGAACTTACTCTTGGATATAGAACAAGGGTCTAAACTTGTGCTGATATATTGGTCAATTATAAATAAATGATAATAATCACAGGAGCCAATATCTAGAATAAGAGCCAATCGTAACAGGAGTCTGATCATACACTAGCCAATACGGACGAGTGTGTGATCTATGTGACATAGGGGACATTAAGAACGTGAGTCTGAACTTATGCTAGCATAATGGAGAATAGGAGGAGTCTGAATTGATTTTGGCATAACGGCTAATGCCTACAGGAGCCTCAATCTGGCATATTTACCAGTGAAGAGAGAGGACTAAATTCAGTTTGGAATATTGTCCAGTAATAAAGGGGACATGGACTTACTCTGAACTCATGCTTGTATATTAATCAATAAAAGGAGGAGTCTGAACTTACGCTGGCATTTCGGGCTGTATGGACAGGTAATTGTCAGGTTCTGTCTTAGGTACTGCAGCGATGTCTTTGAGTCTCTCTGTCTCTTTTTCCATGGCTTCTTTTAGCATTTGAATCTGACCAGGCAGCAGGTTGAGGGAGGTGGGCACCTCCAGCTGTGAGACATAAACATCTGCAGTTAACCTGCATTCCCAATCTATCTTCTCTTCAGTTCTTCAGTGATGATGAACAAGACCAGTGGAACTGGAGTGGAAACTAACATCAACGAAAACTTTTTTTTTTTGTTCAGGTTTACAAACACAAAGTTATTTTTAACATTTTTATTTCACCTTGTCAGAAACATTCACTTAGTCAGAAATTCCCCCTCTCAGAGCGTGGCATGTTTCTGAGCCCAGTGAACGCCCAGTGAATCATTTAATGATGGTGGCAAAACAAAACCACATGTTTACAGTAATTTGGCACTGACTAGAAACCGCAAAAAGAAGTCTGAGTTAGTAAGTGTAAGTTACAGTTAAAGGAAATGACAATGATGTTTGTGCTTGTAAATAAGGTCATTTAGTGACGTGGTGCAAAATACTCAGCTGGAGAAGAATGCAGTTTGGAATTCACACAGGAAAAGGAAAAATGAAATTTGCTATGCACTTTGTGTTCACTTTGTGTTATGTATGTGTGAACGAAAGAAATTGTTCTGATTATGTTCTGATAAACATTCTGATTATTTTACTAAGGCTTCATTTGAATACACTTTCTCATTAGGGCACATTAGGGCAAATGTGCAACAAATAATGGGAAGTGCTCTTAATAAATCAGATTGTGAGATTTTATGGACATTATCAAGATTGTTTTTACACACACAAACCTTTAATAAATCAGGTTCTCTGACCACTGTGCCACTTGAGAGATTTGGTCTTTTTTTTTGGCTTTTACTCGTTTTAGGTCAAAGTTTATTTATCCAACAGCAACAACAGTAGAAGAGACAGGAGGTGTCACTAACGGTTAAACCATTACAAACAAGAGTCTAAACTTGCGATGGAATATTGGCCAATAAGGGCAAAATTCTGTAAATATATTATAATTATAATTCTGAAAATATATAAGCCTATTGCGTAATAATCACAGGAGTCTGAACTTACAGTGGCATATCAGCCAATAAGGGCAGGAGCCTGGACGAGGAGAGGAGGATCTGTGATATCACCCAATAAATGGAGAGGACTAAACTAAATAGCAGGGACCTGAACTTAAATTGGTATAGCAGCAAATGAGAGGAGTCTGAACTCATGACTGCATGTTGGCCAATAGGTTCAGGAACCTCAAGCTATTGCGACATAAGAAAGGAAGAGTCTGAGGTCACTCTTGCTTATTGGCCAATAAGACAAAGAGTCTGAACTTATGCTGACCAATCATTCAAGAGCAAAAATTTGAACTGGTATATTGGCCAGTAAGATGATGAGTCTGAACTTAGGTCAATAAGAAGAGGCATTTCGGCCAATAAAATGGGGAGTCTGAACCTGTGCTGCCAATAAGAAGTGTGAATGCTGGCATACTGGGGAATAAGAAGAGGAACCTGAACCTGTGCTGGCAATAAGAAGTGTGAATGCTCATATACTGGGGAATAAGAAGAGGAACCTGAACCCGTGCTGGCATATCGTCAACAGTAGAAGAGTAGAACAAAAGAATATTGTAACCCAAAACTGCATGACTGTCTATGAAAAGCCTTACTGACCTTAACCACGGATAAGATGAAGCCTTTCCACAGCTCACGGGCTTCTAGACTTGGAACCTAAAACATTAACATTAACAATAAAACACTGAAATTTATTACTGAATATCAGGCATTACGTTTGGAATGATATGGAAAATGAACAGTGTGATAACTGTACAGTATGACAGCTGTAAATAAATCACTATTCGATTACAGCTTCCAGTTTGGTTCTTAGTAAATCAAGGTATCTGGTTACATCCAGCATTTTTCAGAGAACAATAAAATTCCTAAGCAGATTTGTTAAGAGAAATTACTCTTCAGGCTTCAGTAGTTTATCAGAATGATGTAGAAATACAGCTTCATTTTCACTTATGTTTATACAGTTTTAATGCAACACCAAAATCAGTGTTGGTTGGTATCTTTTTTTTTTTTTTTTTACAGAATGAATCAACACCTTTTTCTTCTGTAATGTGACAAATTTCCGATATGAAATATGTTCAGGTGTCAAATAACCTATAGCTGGATTGTGATTGGATTGTGAAAGTAACAAATATATTATCCACTTTGATCCCACGGCACTGTTGAATTCTGGACTCTGATTGGTCAGATTGTGATTAATTTTCTATAACAGCAGCTCTGACAGTAGCGCAGCTACAAATCACAGGTTTATATTAATGCGCTCGTTCTAATACGTCATCGTTTCTAAAGTAACAGCGCATGCACAGGGACTCGTGCAGCAGACGCTCCACGCAAACAGATTTTAATAGTGTTTTAATAGTCTTTGATATGGTGAGGTTTTCTGTAAAGAGATTTTACTTTTCTGTGATTGATATTGATGATTCAAGTACAATACGACTAGTGGAACAAATTAAGAAGTTGAAAAAAGGTTGATTTTGATTACATTTTTGTCTTTAATTGCAAAAGCTGTTTAAAAGGTGTCGTTGAGACGCCCTGATTGCTGTTGTTCTCTGCCAGGTAATGATGAGTTTCTGATAGGAATAATTATCCTAACTATAATTATCCTAACGATGTAACTGTTTGACTTCATCATCATATAATAATAATAATAATAATAATAATAATAATAAATGGTGTAATAGAGAATGTGAGCTAAAGAAATAAGTATGTGATTAATGACTGTGTGTCAAAACTGAAACTCTCACCGTGAGGCAGATGTCATCGTCTTTTAAGCGCAGGTGGAGTCTCGCTGCGTCAAGTTTCCGATCGAGACTGGAGTCATCAGTCAAAGAGACAAGGGTTGACAGATCCTGCTTTTCCACATACTGCTCTCACACACAGACAAATGTGAATAAAACCCGTTAGCGTGCATAAAATCCTTAGGAACACAATGTAAAAAAAAAAAAAAAAGAAAGAACCTACATGATTGTCCTTGCTGTTGTTGAAGAAGAACAGAGCGTTCCCACATAACGCAGCCCAAAGCCTGTGACCAACCTAATAACAAAATCACAAAAACATTAATGACCTTGGCACCTTAACACAAGGTCATATTCGGTAGGAGTGTAAATGTATATAGTGTAGTGTAGCATTATGACTATTCACGGTGCTTTTCACATTCACATGAAAGTTTGTGCTGCTATGAAAAAAGTGCACACTGTATCCATAACAACGTAGTTAGTATCAGCTAGCTAACTAGCCTAGTTAGTTAGCTTTATTTCTATGAATATTGCAGTGATGAAAATCAAGAATTTGAGCCGTTGGAATATTTGCAATATATCGTGAATCTCCTCATAATCGCTCATTAACAACACTCATTTTTCACCGGCACTTTGTCCTCCATGTTGACTCACCCCACCTTGCGACCTGATTGGTCAGGAGGCTAAAAATTGCAGACATTTGATGTCTGCAATTTTTTTCAACTTTTAAAGCTCAACATTTTGACATAAAAAGATGATGTAAAAAAATTATTTGCCATTTTCTGACAATTTTTGATCTAATTTTTTTGTTTGCTGAATAAAATGGCATTACATTACATTTTTGTCCTGAATATTTAGAACAAGCTATAACTTTTGATTTATTTAGTTTCATTTACTGATCATTTTTGCTAATATCTTTTTTTCTGTAAAAGTAAACACAACACTGCTGCTTTTGTCTCTCATTTGAAGTCATGTTTTTTTTTTTATGGACCCCTTGATGCTTTTGTCTTCTTGTGTTCAAACATCAGACATATACTCATGGACTTTCATTCTCAGATTAACCCTAATAATCACACACTTACATCCTGCAACCTCCCATGTTATGGGATTGATGAGATTTGTAAGAAATGCAAAGAGAAAATACTTCTTCTATAGCCAAGAAAGATTGTAAGCTTCTGTTCTACCGAATTGTTGAGACATGGATGAGTTTTTTTTTTTTTTTCTGTTTGGTTACTACATCACATTCGGCTGCTGACAAGTGACTGACAGCTGAAACGGCCGAACAGGTTTGAGGAATGAGAGGAATGAAGGAAAAGATTGTAGATAAAAGGTTCAAAAGGTTCCCTATTCCTCTCTGTGAATGTTTTTAATTCCTACAGAATCACTTAGCATCATACTGCCTCATGTAACAGGAACATTCCTGGGACACCACAAATCACTGACACACTTTCTTACTGGACTCGTTTCAAAGCTCGAAGCATCCTGCTTCTGCGTCAGTCCTGGCAATAAACTACAAATCTGAGGCTCAGAGATTTCAGAGCACCTGAACATTTATTTCACTAAAGTGGTCTTGTACTATTACACCAGGCATAAACTGCCTTGGTGCCGTGCTCCCGGGAAAGCCTCCATGTGCAAGACGATGATTTAGATACAATTTTAAATACAAAGTGTGACAATTAGCATGTCGAAAGCCAGGCTTACGCTCTATGATTTTGGAACACTTTAAATTTTTTTTGCCATTATCAATAATTTTTATAATTGTGTCTAAACTGCGAGTGAAACGGATCGTGAATCAGATGTGTACGGCAAGTAACCGGCTTGTTTCCCGAGTGTGACTCCAATGGCAAAGCAGATTGTCATTGAAAGAAAAATAAAGATCACAAAAACACCCACTAACTGAGCAGTAGCAACAGTGTCTGCTGTGTCCATATATCTGGCCATATATCTGATTTTCTTTCAAAGTTTCACCTTTGAGTTTCAAAACTGAGCAAACTGAGCAAACTGATCACTGCCTGATTGTCAACTTATCAATTTTCATACTGAGATGACTATCACTGACATTCAGCTTTGGACAGTCATGCAGTGTGAGAACTTCAGCTTCAGAGATGCAGTGCTCACTGTTCAAGTGGTTTCTCTGAACAGTTAAAGATTCTTAGCTTCCTAAGGTTTTTACTTAGAGCCCTCTCTGAAAGCGAACCTTTGAGTGTTTCTCAACAGGGACAAACGGAAGAATCGTTTAAGGCTGAGGTGTCAAACTGTGCGGAGTGACGGGATTGCAGGATGTGGAATATACTCAAAAATACGTCAAAAGAGATGTTTTTTATAATACAAATAGCACATGAGCACAGGTGTTTTAAACTCTCTGATATTAACTGACACTCTGTGGAAGCCCCGCCCCTTTGCCCATTCCACACTGGTAATGTTTCGTCCCCCGCGTGCTCAGAGAGTTTGAAAGATGCACTGATGCAGCGCCATCGCCGCCATTTCGGTCGAAGTAAACGGAGAATGTTTTGAGCTCGTCAAAATTTTCTGGGTGAAAATCGGTACTTTTTAACCAAGGCTGGAAAAGGTTAAATAGGCTTACAACAAAGTGTTAAATCCCAAGTTCTAGAAAAACAAAACTGGGAAGTGGAAAATGTTTAAATATGTCTGATTTACGGTGTTAGAAAAAGAAATCCTTTTCCCCCTAAGAGTGCAAGGGTCCATCTAACATCATTTCAATTCTGTGAAAAAAAAAAAAAAATGCAGACCTGGCAACACCGTGATACAATATGGATGAAACCCTGATCAGCTGCTCTAACTTAGATCTGGTGACCAGAACAGCATTTTAAGCTACCACTGTTTCCATTAGGCCAAACTTGCAAATGCCATAGGAGCCTGTCTGCTGTAGTAGCTTTAAATCATAGCTATGGGACTTTCTCCGCTAACCTGGGAACCACAATGCTAAACACAATGCTAAACAGCCTGAATTACTGGAAGTCAAGCGTTATACAGGGAAGCTCACTTTCATCCACCTGTTAAATACACAAACGAATTCCACATATGACTTCCCACTTTTATTTAAACACTTAGGAGAAGCAGGTTTGTGTGAGTATGTGGGTAAAGGGTGTGTGTGTGTGTGCATGTGGTGTGTCTCTGTGATGGGCGTTTGGTTGTTAAACCAGCTCTCTTGAATGTTTTGTGACACTATGTGACACGTGACATGTGACTCTCTGCTGTCAGAAACATCAGTCACTTTGTTAAGAGGAACTCAGACGAGTCTTTTGGTTAAACAATAGCCCTGAAAAAATAAATCGTAAGCTGTTTGTCGCTGTTTTTGTTCTGTGTTGCTTTGTACGTGGTGTGACATCCAGGAGGAACCTCGAGACACAGTGCATGTACTGTGTCACTGTGTAGTACAGACAGCAGGTACAGTGGAGTTAAAAAGTTTACACACCCTTTTTTTTTTTAAAAATTGCAGGTTTTTGTGATGTACAAACTGAAACCAAGACAAGTTATGTCAGATATTTTTTCCTGCTTTAATGTGATATAGCAACCAACAAAATTCAGGTAAAAAACTAATAGGATAATAATAACTTAGTTGCATAAGTATGGACACCTCTTAATTATTACTTTGTTAAAGCACCTTTTGCGTGTAATACAGCACGCAATGATTTGGGGTAAGAGTCTACCAACAATTTTATTCTACTCTTCATTTCAAAAATGCTCCAGATCTATCAAATTGCAAGACAATATCCTGTGCTCAGCCTTCTTCAAGTCATTCCACAGGGCTTTTAATAGGATATAGATCCGGGCTCTGACTGGACCTTCTCAAAACTCCCATCTTCTTCTGAAGCCATTCATCTGTTGACTTGGAGTTTGTGTTTTTTTCTTCAGCTGTCTAACAGAGGCCTAACAGAGGCCTGCAGGCTTTGTGCCAAAATAGATTAGTATTTGGAGCTATCCATGATTCCTTCTGTCCTGACTAGAGCCCCAGTACCATCTGAAGAAAAGCAGCCCCATAGCACGATGCTGCCACCACCATGCTTCACCGTGGGTGTGTTCTTTGGGTGATAGACTCTCTTGTTTTTGCACCAAACATACCTTTTAGAATTATGCCCAAAAAGTTCTACCTGGGCCTCATCAGACTATTTCAAGAAAATCTTGCAATATCACATTAGGTGGTAAAAGATCTGATATAATTTCTTGGTTTCTTTCTTTCTTTTTTCTTTTTTTTTTTTTTTTTTTTACATCACAGCAACCTGCAGTATTAACAGGGATGAATGGATTTTTTTTATATCCACTATATAACTAACTGTGATTGTCCCTTACAGGGCCTCATAGCCAACATATAGCGAAAGTGACACACAGCCTATTATTTTATTCCTTCATTAGGTTAATTGCGATGATTTTGAGGCCAGTTTGTGTCTTCTGACCATCACAAACAATTATCTTCCCAGATTTTCACATCAGGTTCATGAAGTTGAGTTTTCAATCTGTGAATCTGTGAAGCTTGGAATTGCGAACCAATAAAAAAAAAAATAATAAGGAGGGACTGCAGGCTCTCACTTCAAAACCAAAATAGAGTAACTACTAATCATTACGTAATGTCATTTTGTCATTTACAGACACAAACAGCACACTAACTAGCTGGCTAACATTACCACTACATTCACTCTACAATCATGTCACACCAGCAGCACCAATAAATCATCTGACTGGTGCTCCACCCCAGTGAAGAAAATAGCGAGAGCAAAGTCCAGAGTTTCTGCCCCATAAGTACATGTAAATGTTTTCACTCTTATTATGAGCTCTATCAGGTGTGTTAAATCAGGAAAACCCCTTTCATGGTCCATTAGGCATTTCTAGTTTACTGTTACAACAACAAATGATGCCTACGGTAAACTGATTCTATATCCTTGATGCATTTTTAAAAAAAATTTTTTTTTTTAAACTTTGCCTACATCACCAAAGTGTGGACTTGGAGTAGCGCCACAGAGTTTATTGCACCATTTGGGAATGAAGTTGAGTCAGGTATCATCTTGCGCTGGCCTATAACACCTGTAACCCCAGTAATGAGCTCAGAGACTTACTAAAATTTCTTCTTTACCAAAAATATGACCCAGTTATTAGCTTCATTCTGAAACCTGCTTTTTAACTTGTACACAAATTTCCATGAAAAGAAAAAGCCTGTTGGATAATAAGTATCACAGTGATAAATACTGCATACTGTAGGTTGGGATGGTGCTAAAGTGGCTAAAATTGTGAAAGTAATTTTAATACTCAAAGTTGAATTAAAACTACACCACTTTTTTATGTGACAATTGTTAAGATTATTACTGAAACATATACAGTGCATTTACAGTAGGAATGAACTTGACACTAGTATAAAACAACAGCATTTTACAGCCTTTCACTTCAGTATAGAAGTTCCATTAAACTGTAAAATTACAGCGACTTGCAGTAAAAAGAGTTTTATAGCTGCAGCTTACTGGCAACTTCATTACGAATAGTTTACTGTAAAACCTACAGGAAGCCTTTCTACAGTGTACCAAATGTCTAAATTTCTGACAACAGTTCAGACGTGCTGTCCTCGATTTGGTCTGGGAAGAAATCTGAGCTGATCGAGGAAGCTCATTCCATCACTGAGGATCGGGAAAACAAATCAGATTTTTTACGTAACAAGAAAGGTCTCACTGATGAAGATGTGAGTTGGCATGCGGGTGTGTGGTCCAGAGAAACAGTGCACTCTGCTCACAGCGAGACTACCATCTAATCATCTAATCATCTAATCTCATTACCCTGCTGTTTTTCACTGGATGACGCTGGATGGAAAGAAATCTGCAGAAACCTGAGAAACGATGGCGTGTCATGTGACCGACGTCCTGCTCAGTCCTTAACGGTTATGCAGAGAGTTTTAATTAAAAGAAATTACACCACAACTCTGTTGAATTCTGGATTCTGATTAATCAGAAGGTGTTGACTGCAAATCACAGATTTTTTTTATTAATGCAGTCGTTTTAATACATTATTGTTGCTATAGTGACGGCTCATTCACAGGGACCTGTGGCTAATTTGTACTTATACTGTATACTCAACCTGCAAATCATGCAGATGTTATTTTCAAGTACTACATAATTACCTGTTAGGCTCTGAGTAAATGCTGCATTGTTACTTTAAGGTCGTTTAGTATCCAGTATGAAAAGGATGTACCATAAATTACGCCTAATTACTTCATTAATTATTAATTATGTAAATAATTAACATACTCATTATGGTGTACAGAAAAGTGCTGCTGAAAACCTTTCTCTTAATCTCTGTGTGTACAAAGAGGACTAGAAATGTATATAAATATAACGTAATATAATAGAATATAATATAATAGTTCAGACTATCTATAATTATAAACCTCTCCTTTATGTTCATTTATTTTTATGCTAAACTCTTTTAGAGACTTAAAGCATTTCAGGAAAAGATAAAAAGAGTCTCAACCAATGTAAATATGTCTTAAAATACGACGGTGATCCTGAATGACGTTCCTTTACAGTTAGGGTTCTCTAATTACAGGTAAAAAGGACATTCCCATGAGGAAAGCTGCTCTAATAAAAGCGAAATCAATTAAATAAAAGAGTTTGGAATAAAAGTAAATTAGTATACAGGACACCTGGAGGAGCCCAGATTTTTTTTTTTTTTTTTTTGTAATCATAGACATAAGAAATACAGCATGTCCCAAAAGTCTCCATACACAGGGGAAATGAACACTTTTTAGCAAAATGTCTTCCAAAGTTTTTCATACTTAGCTTATATTATATATATATTTTTTCAGATTGCTTTTAAGAATGCCTTTGACAAAAGAAGAAGGTATTGAAATCATTCTCGTGGCTGGATCGGGAAGCCGTCGCAAGGTTGCGATGGACTTTAACAGGAAACATGGCGAGCTCATGACACACGACACTGTCGCCAAGCTTATTAACAAATTCATAAAGACTGGAAGTGTTGAGGATCAACAGAGAAGTGACGTCCACGAACATCAACTGACGAGGAGACGACCGACATGGTGCTGGCAAACACAGTCCCCTACGTATGGAGACTTTTGGGACACGCTGTATATCATTCTGTTCTATTCTAATGTACACTGTTTAAAAAATGCTATAAATTTAGAGTATGTATTTTCCAGGTTTGTACAGGATTCTCTTTGTGTCTACATCAATGCAAATTAGTAGATTGTTTTTGTGCTGTTTATTTCAGCAAATGTTTCAGGTAAACACAATCCCACTGTGAGTTTAGGTTTATGTTCTAGTAAAAGTTTTGCTTTAGTACAGAACTAAACAGTGGCTCAGTAGTAGTTAAGGCTTTCAGCTATAGTGCAGAAGGTCATGAGTCCAAATTCCAGCAATGCCACAAGCGAAAGCCTTAACCTTCACCTGCTCAGGTGTATCCTGCCTCAACTGTAAGTCTCTCTGGAGAAAAGCATCAGCCAAATGTAGTGGATTGTGTTTTTTTTAATAGGGCATTTTAGCCTACTTTGGAGCTCTGTTTCTGCTACGAAGCTCATTATGTTTCCTTGATTCAGACACTTTGTTTATTCAATCAAAATTTTTGGGAGGATGTATAAATTAATTTATTTATAAGATATGGTGATGTAAGATATTACATTTTGTTCACAATATTTGCTCTGTTTGTAGCAATTTTTTTATTTATTTAGTTTTATTCAGACCAGAATGCACATTGTTTTGCATTGTCACCATATCTTATGAATAAATAAATTACATTTTCAGTCATGATTTCTCTTCAGTCAAATTTCGTTCAAAATGATCTTAGAATCGAAACTGTGACCGGAGTGTATCGTTACACCCCTAGTAAATATATTATAGTACTTTACTGTAAATGTTTCACTCTGTACACTGATTCTGCCAGCAAATTAATGTCCATTTGACAGTATAGACTATGAATATATATATATATATATATATATATATATATATATATATATATATATATCCTATTTGGACTTCTGTGTGTCCTGTGTATTAATTTAGAGAAGTACCTCAGTGACAAAATAAAATTTAAGTTCATTTAATAACATTAGTAACATTAGTCTAAAATGCACGAAATGTACTGTACAGTAAGTTTGCATGCATTAATGAGAGAGGAAACTCACTTTATCTTTAAACGACTTCTTTTCCATAAATCCGTGATAGTAGCAGGGGGGCAGCTGGCATTTAGTACGCTGCGCGCGCCTCATCGCAGCATGTACAGGAACCGAAACGCGCGAGGAACTAAACTTTAACACACACACACACACACTTCTACTGAACAACTCGTAATGTTAATCCACCTCGCTGATGTATAGCTGTGTGTGAGTGTGAGTGTGTGCTAGAGTGTCCAGGTGTTTTCTACAGGTGAGTCATGACAGGAGGAACTAAACGAGGCCCCGCCCCTCGGGTGATATGATTGGCTGGTTATGAGGCACAGGCCAAAATACAGTAAACTGGATTAATTATGATTTATGTGGCATTTAAAATGCCCAAGATGAAGGCAGGTGACTCACGGGGTGTGATTACTTTCGTTCTTAATCTTCCCTGTTTCTATTAATACACATATTTATGCATGATAGATGTCAACTGCTATACTGAGGTGAATATTTGAGAGCTTATACAATCATGTAATTTGGGTGAATTCAGGTACATTGGGCAGTTTAAATTAGTGGCATTTATTTCCTGGCCTGAAAGTTTTTAAAATTGTCACTGAGGACGAAAGTAAAGGCACAAACCAATGAAAATTTGTGTCCCAAATTACCAGACATGTCATTAAAATCGGGTTTCAGATATAAATTCAGATTTTTTTTTTCCTTTACATTTAAAGGCCAACACCTTGAAGATTTCAGAAATGTATCGTGAGTTGGGAGATTTTGTTGTATTAATAGCAAGAAAGCTAAGAAAAGATAGAAATCCAAAAACTGTCCCAATATATCTGAATTCATTCAAAGAAGCAAAACTCAGACATTAAACAGATCATGAGATCATGACTGATTGACAACCTTTGAGTAAAAAAAATGTAATGTTTAAAAAAGTGTGGGGTTTTTTCTTACTGAAAGAATATTTTAGGGGAACGAACACGGAGTCCTGCCGGAATAAATGTAAATAAACAGCCAACAGCCTAAGCAACTAGACTTGGCAAAGTTGTTACTGATTTATAAAAATGTGCCATTTTGTCGCCACCTAGTGGCTGAATTATATAAAGCGAGCGATTTCGCTTTACCGTAACTCTCCTATTATACGCACAAACTTGCTTTTATTCACCTTGACTAATAATGTGTTCGCTGTAAACCAGTTAGAAAATCTCACACTCCGAAGATATACGTTACAATAAGCTAAATTCAGTCTAAATGTTAAGATTAGACGGTTGTAATTTATTTCAGTCTATCACGGCGTGTCGAATCGGAAATCCCGAAACGCACGGTTGATTTTTTTTCTGAGGAATAAAAAATATGGCGGAATAGTAGGCAGAGGGATAGAGGGGACGGAAGGTGCATATTAAAGCTACAAAAGAACAGGATTTGACTTTAGAAACGCTCATACACTTGAATAACAGCACCTTTATTTTAATTTCGACCTCTACATCTGCACACTTCCGCATTAAACCAGCTGCAACGCTGAAATAACGCGACAGCAGCGGTAGCCATGGCTACGTTCCAAACCGCATACTACCGTACTAATGAGTATGGCAAAATAAAACGCCTTGTAGATGACGTACTATTTTGGCATACTATTTAGTAGGTTAGTATGCGGTTTGGGACGTAGCCCGTGGCTTTTATTTGAGTAACAGCTTCACCACAGACGGGAAAATTGGCTGGGAAAAAAAACAAGCTTATAATCGGAGACCTGGCAAATAAAAGCGACGAATTTGGTGACATGGGTGAGAACAAACACTAAATCATGAGACTTTTTTTTTTTGGTTGTTGTTGTTGTTTAAAATGTGAGTGAGAGTAAAATCCAGGAGGCCGCGTAGAACAAAGATGGAAGCAGGACGACAGGAGCATCACTCATTTATACAAAAACAACAGCAAAGCTCGTGTAATAAAGTCCAGTTTTTTATATATATCAGTGCACAGAAATGCAATATATCTCTCCTGTAAACAGTTTCAGAACGGTTAGCCAGATATAAATGTTATAATGTGTGTATAATATGAATGTGTTCACAATGATCAGAGTAAATATTTGCACATTATTGCTATTTGCACATCTGCATTTTGTATCTACTGTATCATCTTGCATGCATCATGCTGTTTACCTCCACCTGTATACTGTCTCTCTCAGCTTACTGCATCGTAATTCTTATTTATTTCATTTATCTTAACTGCCATTTGCATTACTGGTATGTATCATACTGTTCACCTTTACCTGTAGACTGTAATCTTAACTTATTGCATCTTAACCTTATTATCTCATTTATCTTATTTGCTGTTTGCACTACTGGATGGAGGACAATGACAGTAAAGTTGAACCTAACCTGCCCTAATATTGAATTGATGAAATAATGTCCTTTTTGAGAAAAAAAAACAACAAAAAAACAGAGTTTCCTGTTACACATGGTTTCCTGTAGAGAATTTGTTTCCATCCTCACCCTGGTTTTTAAACATGTGGGCTTCTAACACTTCATAGCACACTGGTCTGCTCTTGTTTTCCTTCCACACCTCTGCTCATCGCAGGGACATTTCACCAAAAGATCACATGCACTCGGGTGTATTTCACCTTTACTCCAATTGCAGATCATCAGAAAAACATATCTGGTGTCTGACACTTTTGTAACCAACGGATAAGTCTGTGTCAGATATGAGCCTCAGAACCACATCCAGTTTGTTCAGTGGCTGACGCGGTGGAAGCGTCACTTTAAAGCGACGTCAGTGAACTCACCGATTGCTGATGTGATTACACGCTAAATTATCCTTCATTAAAACATCACATGCTTACATGTTGATGTTTTTAGCCTAAACAAGATTCTCCTGATCACCTCTCCATTTTTAAAGCGAGGCACAGTCGCCGAATTGAATGCAAGGAATTTATTTGTGCTCATTATTTATTTAATTAAGATGAAATATTGTATTTTGTGGTTCTGTCGTTGTGAGAGAGGTGTGGTGTTTATGCCGTGTTACAATAAAAATACTCCTGCGTACAAACGCAACAACAAGATTCATGTTAAAAACTGCTACGTCCTTAAAGATGGTGGAGTTCGATTGATCTCTGGATCATGGCCTGATGGAGGCGGGGTCGAGGAATCTTTGGGACGCACCTTGAATGTCTGCGCTCGAGTGTGTTCAGGAAGTGTTTCCCTGTCCTGCTGCTTTAACCCCATGTCTTACACATTTGAGCACTTTTAGCACTGACCTTAACACCACCCATCGACTTCACCATCTGCAGCTAAACGAGACTAAACGTGTTGTGTGGTTTGCCGTTTGCTCACTCAGGTTCTGAGCCACCATCGTCTCCTCAGCTGGTGGATGAAGGAGTGGATGAGGATGATGAAGAGCTGAGTGGAGGAGAGGAAGCCGAGCTCCGAGTGTCGTCTGGACGAGGATCGGTGCTGACTCGGAGAGGAATCACACTACGCGTGCTGCTTAAAGACGGCCTGGTGGAGCCGGGAGACGCCGTCCTGTCCATACACTACCTGGTACTGATGGATACACAAAGTCCCAGCCTTCTCTTTAGATTTTATAGCAATTTAACTGAAAAATATACTTTAAAATCCTCGGCCTATTATCTCTTCATCTTAATGATAGTTAATATGAACAATATTAATGAGAACGTTTTTTTTTTTTCTTGAATCTAGATTTTTTTTCCATCCCTTTTAGTGTTAATAAAAAAAAAAAAAATCAGTTCTCCACAGCTCCTTTTTTTCTGGATTTTTGCCCCGTTTTCTCCCAATTCGGTTATTTTTCCAGTTCCCATCTATCACATGACAGCTAACTAACCACTGAGGGTGAAGGCTAACTCTTGCTTCCTCCGAGACTCGTGAAGTCGGCGCATCTTGTCGAACTGCTGCTCATGCTACGTCACAGGGCAGCTGAACACTCGGAGGAAAATGCTATCCACCCTCTTCCGCATACATGAGCTCTCACAGACGCGCACGATTGGTCAGTGTCCCTGTGATTGACAGGGGAGAGAGAACACGATCCCAGAATGATAGGGTGAAAGCTTTTCTATTGCACAGGTTCTTTATTAATGCAGCAGTCTCTTAGCAAACCTGTATATCATGGTGCATGTCATGTATTGTAGAAATGTCTTCAAGTATTGCGTTGTGATATTGTTGTTATATCGCTCACGATTTCTTCACTCTTTCTCTCCTGTCGTCTTCTCTGAAGGGGAAGAACTTTGTGGGTGACCTGCTGACCGATGGGAAGATCCGCTGGGTGGAAACGGGGCAGATCTTTAACTCCCCGAGCGCCTGGGCCACACACTGCAAGCGCCTGGTGAATCCTGCCAAGAAGTCGGGCTGCGGCTGGGCGTCGGTGCGCTACCGCGGGCAGAAACTGGCTCAGTACAAAACCAGCTGGCTGCGTAAATACCAGCCCAGTGCTGACATGGTGAGGGAAACACTGCACGTTCAAAAAGAGCAGGGTTTATTAGCCATCACGCAAGATCTTCAGCTTTACCGTATTTTCTGGACTATAGCAGCTGCTGAGACGCATAACGCAGAGTTATTGCGCTAGTTCATTTGTAATGCGCCCTGTCCAAGTCTCCATTCATGGCTGCACTTCCTCTTCTCTGTGTGTGTGTGTGTTTGTGTGCTGTCAGAGCCTGGCCAGTGAGGGAGAGGACGACGAGATGGGAGACGATGAAGAGGAGGAGGGGAAGACGACTATTCCAACAGACGAAAGAAACAGGAAGTCCAAACCAGAGTTTCACGGTGAGCAGAATTTAAACCAGAGCTTTTATTTTTTTTATAAATAAACTGAACATTGTAGGTATTTAAAATAGGGTCATGTGCTTTAACGTGGAAAGAGCAAGTCGCACCAACGAGGATGAAATTAAACCTTTTAGATCTAATCAAGGATTTGTTGATTTTATGTGTGATTTATTCTAAACTGAGCTAAGTAAGGAATCGCACACAGTGGAGTCGTCTTTCATAACAGCATGTCCTGGAGAGTTTTATTTATTTGTCTCTTATGCCACAGCAATTTGCCAACAATTGCATTTTTTTTTTATTTAATAAACAACACCATTTTGCACTTGTTATCCATTTATAGTTATGTTTTAATGTTGTGGAAGGTCCACAAAACAAGTTAGTTCCTGTTCTTACTTACGCTACAGCAGCTAGAAGCAGTATATCTGCGAGATACCACAAAGAGCACGACTTCCTCCTGCCAGAAATCTTTTAATAATCGCAAATAAACATGTATAGTATAACGTGCACATAGATTATAACGTACAATATACATTTAAAAGGTGCACAAAACACAGCTGCCTGCATTTTAGGGAAACAGCAGTGGCAAGTGCAGTATTTGAGACTTAAACGTGTGTGTGTGTGTGTGTGTGTTGCAGACATCAGTGTGGTGCACAGGAGAGGAGACAGAGAGAGAATCCCCGTCAGATACTGCACACTGGGAACCAGAGACATCGCCAGGTAATAAACCTGTAATATGACACATGACTGATGGAAACGTTAAGTCGTATAATATACAGCGCTGCACTGCAGGATTATATAGAGTCATATAATATAATATAATATAATATATATATAGTCACATGTCAGTTTAATGTAATGAAGCGTTAAAGGACAAAGCTGTGATTTACTCACCTTGGATGCGCGATGCGGATGAGTAATGGCTCGAGATCCGGAGAGCAGACGGAATAAAATATGATGAATATTTACTGCAGTGTACACTCGCTGGGAAAACTGGTCCGCTCCCAGTCTCTAGGAAAGACGGTTATATAATCATGCATATAAGACAGATTTTATTGTCCTTCTCGTTAAAAGTGGTCTGTCCTCAGAGATCCTCACACGCTGGTGGAGCTGTCAGCTTTCTCCGCCATCAACCGCTTCCAGCCGTTTAACGTCGCCGTCTCCAGCAACGTTCTGCTGCTCATGGTAAACACTGCATGTGTGCAAAAATAAAACGTACAGACCAAAAAAAAAAAAAAATCAAAATATGCAAAATATAGCCAAGTATTGTATCATATTTACAGCTTCGTGTTTCCATTTAAACATTTGAAGTGAAACATTTGAAATCTTAATATCGGTCAGTTTTATTGGCTCTGCTGCCTCTGTGTTCCTTTCTGATGCACTCTGCTTCACTCGCTCCTCTTTTTTCAGGACTTTCACTGTCACCTGACCACGAGTGAGGTGGTGGGGTACCTCGGAGGCCGATGGGACACTACAACACAGCGTAAGACTTCATCACTCATCATGCACTGTATAACTCGTATCTCATTCGCTTTATCAATGCACTGATAGTTCATTTCCTCATGACAGTGCTGACGGTTTTGCGAGCGTTCCCGTGTCGCACGCGATTGGCCGACAGAGACGCCGCACCTGCCGTGGAGGAAGAGGTCGGTGCAGATCTCTCATCATATTAACACTTCATAAAATATTAGATGAGGAACACGGTGGTACAGCAGGTAGCGGTGCCGCGTCACAGCTCCAGGCTCTCCGGTTCAATCCCGAGCTCGGGTTGTTGTCTGTGCAGAGTTCTCTTGTTCTCCCCGTGTCCGTGTTGGGTTCCTCCGGGTTCTCCGGTTTCCTTCCACCGTCTGAAAGCGTACCAGTAGGTGAATTGGCGACTCTAAATTGCTCACCAGTGTGAGTGAGTGAGTGGTGCCTGTGATGGACTGGCGTTTGAACTGGTGCGTATTCCCGCTTCACACCCAGTATTCCTGGGATAGACTCCGGATCCACCACCAAGCTGACGTGGAGGTGAAAGTGAATGAATGAAAGAGTTACTCCTGACTAATGTGTGTGTGTGTGTGTGTGTGTGTGTGCAGATTTGTCAGAACCTGTTCATGAGAGGGCTCTCACTGGTGGGCTGGTACCACAGTCACCCTCGAGGCCCCGCCCTCCCATCGCTGCAGGACATCGATTCGCAGATGGACCACCAGCTCCGCCTCCAGGGCAGCAGCAACGGCTTCCAGCCCTGTCTGGGCATCATCTGTGGTGAGAAATAAACATCTCCTTACAGAAAACCTCCCCACATCAACGATTACTTTTTACGTGAAGCATCTTTCACACAAGTCCCTGTGAATGAGCTGTTACTATGGAAACGATAACGCATTGGAGCGAGTGCAGTAATATAAACCTGTGATTTGCAGCTGCACTACTGTCAGAGCTGCTCTTCTAGAAAATGAATCAACACCTTCTGACTAGCGCTGTGGTATAATTACTGAATATTAGCCGGCTGAGTAACACACACTGATGTAGTCATGTATAAGAAGATGGACTCCGATTTGGCAGTTTGTTGTGCTTAGACCTCATCCGTTATTTTACAGGACCTTATTACCATGGCAACCAGGGTGTGGCGTCGACCATCACTCCGTTCTGGGTGGTTCCTCCTCCCGAAGTAAGTGCAGCTCATTGGAGTGATATTTCCTGTAGAAATATCGTTCTGTGATATTTTTGTTAAATCACCCACCGCTAGCGAGCACATGGCACCCATACCAGCAAGGAAAATGAACGTTTAAAAATGCATGAGGACAAGAATTCAAAAAGTTAGATTTTATGAAATACAAGACTTAATCCCGCCCACTCTCTCTCTCTTTCTCTGTTTCTGATCCTTCTTCTGTCTCTCGCTTTTCTGTCTCTCTCTCTCTATATATCTTTTTCTGTCTTGTTGTCTCTCTCTGTTCTGCTGTCTCTCATTCTGACTCGCTGTCTCTCTCTCTCTCTCTGTCTCACTGTCTCTGATCCTCCTTCTGTCTCTCTATCTCTCTCTTTCACTGTCTCACTGTCTCTGATCCTCCTTCTGTCTCATTCTGACTCGCTGTCTCTGTCTGTCTCTCTATCTCTCTCTTTCACTGTCTCACTGTCTCTAATCCTCCTTCTGTCTCACTCTTTCTGTCTCGTTGTGTCTCTCTGTTCTGCTGTCTCTCTTTCTGTCTCTCTGTTCTGCTGTCTCTCTTTCTGACTCTCTGTCTCTGTCTCTCTCTCTCTCTCTGTCTCTGTCTCTTAGCAAAGGCCGAATGATTACGGTATCCCAGTGGCAGTGGAAGTCACATACGTGCAAGACAACTTCCTCACTACAGACGTCCTCAATGAAATGGTACGATCATTTAACATGTAGCAGCGACTTGAAGAGATTTTAAGTGCTATGATGTGCGAGTGCTCACTTCTACAGGTCTGGGGTCAGTTTCTACTCTTATATTCAGTCAATAAACTGAGTTATCAGTGAGTGTAGTGACAGGTGTAGGCAGGTGTAGCTAAATAACTAGCAACAACATAGATGTAGTAGTCAGTTGTATATGTGACTTAGTGGAATAGACGTGAAGGAAATCATCATCATCATCATCATCATCTTTCTTGCTCTTTGCGTTTTGAAGTGAACACTTGAACACTTGTGTGCAGATCATGCTGGTGGAGTTTTATCGAGCCGCTCCAGACCTGGTCAATTTTAATCAGATGTGGTGTTCTGATACATCAGTACTGGAGAAAATGAAGGTTTGTCAAAACACAACATGGCCACACGCACAATGTTTCCCTAAACTAGGTCCAGAAACACTTGACTCCAAATATTCTTTCACTTTTATTTATTTAACTACTTATTACAACAGAACACAAAAGAACATTTCAGCCAAAAATAAAAGCTACACAATATCCCTCTTTCCCTGAATCAGCCAAGACATATTTAGTGTCCTAACCGTTCGGACTGGATTCTGTATTCTGATTGGTCGTCAGGTGTTGATTAATTTTCTATAGGAGCAGCTCTGACAGGTTTATATGCACTCATTAATGCGCTCATTTCTATATTAAAACGTTACCGTTTTTATAGTAACAGCTCATTCACAGTGACTTGTACAGCAGACGCTCCACATAAACCAACTAAAAACATTTGTAATCGTGGATATGGTGAGGAAATGTTTATTTAACATTTATGGAAGGAGTCTCCAGTGTCGGTGCTTTGTAACAGTCAGAGGTAAAGCTGGAACTTTAATAGGAGGTTACGCTTTGTGGTTTCTCTGTAACTGTGTTGAGGGAACGACTGTTTATAGCTGCTGTAACATAAGTGAGAACAGGAACTAACTTGTTTCACGGACGTTACACTGACATGAAATGTAACTATAAATGGATAAAAAGAAGCATGCGTAGTTCTGTGGTGTAATAAGAGGAATTATGGGGTGGTAAGAGTAACTCTCCTTCATCACATTGTTGATTATTTTCCTGTAACAGCACAGCCCCAAGTGTTTTATTCCTTACATATGACTACGGACGTGGACGTGTCGTCTTACTGTCTGTACACGTTCTCTTTCCTCAGGCGTCCCTGAGTGGCCACGCCCCCAAAGACCAGGCCTACTCTCAAATCCTGGAGCACGTCTACAACCAACTGCGCAACATGCAGTGATGGAAACGTCCTCTCTGTCTTCTCTCTGTTGGTCTGAGTGTGGGATCAAAGAACATCCCGCTTTGATCTGATGCTCTCACACACACACACACACAGATGCACTGCGGAACTCGGTGCTTCTGCATCATCATGGCTGCCTCCTTAATTACGGACACTCCATGAACATGTCTTCCATTTCTGTAGACAGAATTGTGTGGATAGGTTAGAATAGGAAAAAAATAAAAGTGTTTTCTTTCATATTTATCCAGATAGTGTGCGCAACACACACACACACACACACACACACACACACACACACACACACACAAGCACAGCCACCATGCGCAATTTACATCTCAATGATGTCACATGCAGCTAGTTTCCTAATTGGGAAAATGTGGCACAACATCGATTTGGAAAATTGTTACTTTGTGGTAATTTTCTTAATATACTCATCTTATGACTTAAGACAAGTTGGAGTATTTACTCCACATCAGCGGAGGAGGCTGGCGCAGTGGTACAGCAGGTAACATTGCCGCCTTTCAGCTCCGTTTCCCGGTTCGATCCTGCGTCGACTTTCACACGGTCTCTCCGGGTTCTCCGGTTTCCTCCTGCTCCCAAAAAAAAGCACTAAGTGGATATCTGACTCTAAATTGCCCCTCTGTGTGAACGAGTCCGTAACTGTGTGTGTCCTGGTGCCCTGATGTACTGGGGTCCCATCCGGGGTGTGTTCTTGCTTCGTGCACAGTGTTCCCAGGATATAATAGAGAGAGTGTGAGGATTTAATAAAACCCTCACCAGGCGGCGGCGCTCTGTTACAACACTTACGGGTTTAAATCACACATTACACTCGACAATGGATTAAAAACTTTTCTGACGTTGTGCTGACATCTTCAGGATTGTTGTGACGTCTTTGAGAAGTAAATTGCACCCTGTGCTCCCTGGGGAGCTGGTATTTATGTGTGGTTGGATGGGCTGCACAGAATGGGGGGGAAAAAAAAGAAAGCTGACCTACTGAATATGTTCAAATATACACTGGAACCTGTGGAGTTACCTGTCTGTGTGATTTCCTTTCTGAACAATGAGAGTTACACACTCCTCCTTCACTAGAGCTAGTGATTCCTGGCTCATTTGACTCACTAATAAGAGTCGACTCTTCCGGCTCCGGAGTTGCTCATTGCCAGTTTGTTCTAAACCAGACGAAAATGAGAACTTTATTTTTTTTTCCCGAATAAACCATAACACAGAAGATGCAAGTCACATGTCTATCAGATTAAGGAAAGCAGCATTGGAGCAGGATAAAGCGATACTAAAGATGAATCAGTTTATGTTATCAAGCAGCTTAGGTGTTGAAAAGATTTTTCCATGGAAGTGTTTTGATTAAATCATATGGTCAGAGTAAACGGAGTTGCTCATATAAGCGAGGCAGCTCTGAACGTTCACCCAAAAGACTCGCCTCAAAGAGCCGACTCGTTCACAAAAGACACATCACTAACTGGAACTGAGAGAGAGAGAGAGAGAAACATTTCTAAATAATAAACACTAGTAAAGGGCGTGTGATGATAAAGAAATCTCTGGATCCATTCAGACATCATCAACAGATACACTGCTAGAATTTTGTGTAGTCCTTTCATGAATGAATATTGAAGCTTTTAATCATACACTTCTTTAGTAACACAACAGAGTTGAGATGTAAACG
Source organism: Pangasius sanitwongsei (assembly GCA_037576675.1). Classification (NCBI taxonomy): domain Eukaryota; kingdom Metazoa; phylum Chordata; class Actinopteri; order Siluriformes; family Pangasiidae; genus Pangasius; species Pangasius sanitwongsei. The sequence continues at coordinate 1,879,686 of CM075010.1, forward strand.
CTACAGCTAGATCAGAAACAAGAGAGGAAGCCATTATCCAGTTCATTTTCTCCCATAATTAGAAGGGAGTGTGTATAAAAATGGCCTCCTATACACTCTAAGAAATAAAGATACCAAACTGTATTTTCCTTTTGTACCTTTAGTGTGTATCTTTCACCTGGGAAAGTGCATGTGTACTTTTAATTAGCTGTTAGAGAAAAGCTTTAAAGATGTCTCAGTGCTTAATATCTTAATATGTGTCATTTTTAAAGGTACACAAACTTAAGGTGTGCACATGATGATACCACAGCAGGAAGCGTGCAGTCTGGTGCCTTTATTTCTGACATGCTGCAGTCTTTACAGCCAGTGATGGCTGGATGGGACAGAATTTTGTCATCAGTGACTCGAGAATGAAATTAGGGTTGAGGCTGATACCATGAGAGCTTTTTATTTTTATTTTTTTTTAGGAAGAAGGAACATGTGGAGCAAACTGTTAGAACACACACTTACTGAAATACACACAGACACATAATTGGATTTGTGCGTCCTAAATTTTGACGTTTCTAAAAGTATTTTTTAAGTAAATTTTTTGCCTATAGATATTTTGTTCAAATCCAGAAACACAAAACGTCAGTTCAGTTATATATATATATATATGTGTGTGTGTGTGTGTGTGTGTGTATATAAACAAACAAAAAATAGATTAACCACTCTTTCCACCTTTTAGAAATAAACAATGAAACACAAATAAATCTGTGTCACTGTTAAACTTTCACTTTTCTATTATACATTTTCAGCTCATGAAATATTGCATTATTTTGTGTAAATATTGTGGAATTTGAAAGCTGGAATTGGCCTTTACTGGTGAGATCTAGGAAGTCTGGGAAACGCCTATTACAGGCTAACCAATAGGACGCGTCTAATTTGATCACGTGATTTAGAAGCGGCTAATTGGCGGGCTGATTTGAATTGAGTTTGGCTTAAATGGAACAGCCGCCATTTTACTCGACGTTATCACACCGTGTTTGGATTTTACACATAAACAGGGAGCAGGAAAGTGAAGAGAGAGGAAGGAGAAGGACGTGGACTACACAGAGCTCTCAGGATTGGATTTTTTTTCACTCCTGGTCCTTCTGGTACTTCATCTCTCTCTTCTGGCTGCTAAGACTAGCCAAGGCCAATGCTTTCCTCATCTGACTGTTAATGAGTTAATTAACTGCTGTAATTTATGAGGCACTGATTTGTGTTTTAGAGGATTTAAAAGCCTGGGTTTGCTGAAAGGAAAGTCGAGAACATTTAAATAAGCGAATAAGCTGAGAGCTTTGCTGTTTTTTTTGCTCAGTGTTTCCATACACAGCTGTGATTTATAAAGCTGGGAAGCTGTGTGTGTGTGTGTGTGTGTGTGTGTGTGTGTGTGTGTGTGTGTGTGTGTGTGTGTGTGTGTGTGTGTGTGTGTGTGAATGTCTTGAACACTGATGAGTTTAAGCAGGTAGTAAACAGCACTACTGACCATAACGTCACACCGCACCAGCCTCCTGACTGTTTACAGCCTTCTCAGCTCTTTTCAGGGGGAAGTTACTAATTCACCGCTCAAACATTCGCTAGGAAAGATCACGCCAGACGACATCATGAACTCATTTGCATGTCCATCGGATCGTCATGATTATCTGCATGGCGAAATGTTTATAGAAAGAAGTCGTATTTGGTCACGGCACCACAAACTTTCACATATTTACAGAATAATTTACAAACTCCATAATTTCCCTCAAGAACGCAGACAGAACGGAGCAGTGGTCGTGCCGAATCAGGAACCAGATGGCTTTAGAAGGAATAACTCCCTTTTTATTACTTTTTAAAAAAAAATTTTATATGACCTTCTGCCAAATGACTAAATGAATGGACGTGTAGCTAAACAATGGTGTTTTGGAAAACTGGTTTCCGTAAGCAGGCTTTATACGCTAGAGTCGACAAAAAACGCTCTCCAGGTTCCTCAAATGAGTACAGTTCCACATGAAATAATCAGATATTACATCAACATAATTCTACGCAGAAGTGAGTGAAATGAACGACAGAATTGTGCTTTGTGTATACGTGTGTACGTTTAACTGACGCAACAGGATACACGTGCGCAGCTGAAGGATAAGGGTCAGCCTGGTGATCTGAGCTGTCAACCTTCTGATCAGTAGCCCCATGCCTTAACCACGGAATGATACAACCTTAGCACTTGATGCAGGAACATCTCATGTGGATGTGTCTATGTATGTACAGCAAATGTACCTGTTTTTGTTATTTTCTTGTATGCTGTAGTGCATTCGATACATTAAACAGGTACCATGTCCATGTTTTGTAATGGAATGTTGGATTACGTATAAAAACCCAAAACAACATGATAAATCTGATGCTAGTGTTTTTCATTGTGTTGTGAATGATAAAGTTGCCTTGTGGAGAGAGAGAGCCTTTGCTAAGTGTTTCAGTGTGTGTGTGTGTGTGTGTGTGTGTGTGTGTGTGTGTGTGTGTGTGTGAAGTGTTTTCAGTAGTTTTAGTGCATTTTGGTTGTGAGGTTAACTCCTGTGCTGAGCTGCGTGCTGGTAAAGCCAACGGTGTGAGGAGTTTTGAAAATGTGTACCTTACGTTCCGTCACGCCTACTTCGCTCTATGGACGCAGGCTGTCTGACAGTACCACGCATCGCCAAGACCAC
>CM075010.1:1882463-1898989 GCA_037576675.1 Pangasius sanitwongsei
GTGTAAAGCGGCTTTGAGACAATGACATTGTAAAAAGCGCTATACAAATAAACTGAATTGAATTGAATTGAATTGAACATAGTATTGAGAAATGTGTTTAAGTAATTGTTTAAAAAAAAAAAAAAAAAAAAAAAAAACCTGTAATGAGAAATCCGGTGTAGAAGTAGCGGAGATTGGCACAGACGCTGGATTCAAAGCTTTAAGACGCAGCTGTTAGGTCAGATGCTCAGCTCGGCTAGTTAGAGATCGACGGCGTGATGATGTCGACGGCGTGATGATGTCGACGGCGGTATTAGCATGAGAGTTGGGAAGGTTTGAGAGGAGGTGATAAAACTGGACTGACTAAAGCGCTAAAGTGCCGCCGCATCGCTCTCTTTAGGTAGAGATGAAGCAAAGGCTGCACCGCTATCAGCAGATATTCAGATGGCATTGTGGGTAATGTAGGAAACCTAACCAGAGCAACATGTTGATGTTTCAAGTTTAAACTTGAAAAAAAAAAAAAAAATCAAGTCAGAATTTAATTATAAAATAAATCGTGGATGCTGTTGAAGATCACATTAATGATAAAGATTGATGTGTGAGTCATTCAGGGTACCATGCTTTTATTTTATTTATTTTAAAAAAATGGTGATCATCTAATATCTTATCACTGTGTGTGTGTGTGTGTGTGTGTGTGTGTGTGTGTGTGTGTGTGTGTGACTCAAAGATCTGGGTTTGTAGAAACCTGCCGCAAAAACACACACAGAGCTTTTCTGAGAAACTAACACTGCCTAAACAGGGCTACGAGCCAAAACTACACACACACTTCATACACACATGCATTTCATCTTCCCCTGATTAGACAAACGGTCCCAGAGTGAGGTTTTTACACATTTATTTACGTAAAAGATGGGGAGAAAGCAAGTACAAATACTCAGGTTTACAGGATATTTAGGAATAACAGGATACTGTAGTTAGTTTTTTTTTTTTCCTTCAAGACAAACCAGATTTTTTTTTTTTTTTTTACAAACTAAAACATACATTAGCAAGCTATCATATAAAGCTAACATGCAAATAATTAATAAAAAAAAAAACCAGATGTGTACATAGAAAAATAATATAATACTAAAGAAGACTACCAGAATAATTTCTTTAAAGTGTGTAAAATTATTCTGGCACTCTGGTGGATTAGAGGGAAAAATAACTCCTTTATTTATTTATTTATTTATTTAAAACTGTAGTGCTGCTGCGAAGGCACATCTGTACTCATGCTTGTACGTCTGTACACAGCTCATGCCGAAGCCAGAAACACACCGAGCCCTTTTTTTATACGGCGCGAGGGAACGGAAAGAAACACGGTGCTCATGGGAATTCGTTTGGTGTCCTAGCTTTCGCGTTCATGTCATCCTCGAGGCACGCAAGCCAGTTCATTTTTCTCCATCTTCATTTTATGTTGAATAGGAATTTCTCTCTCTCTCGCGCACACACACACACACACACACACACACACGCACACACTGTAAACAGGACAGTGAAAAAGTTAACAGATTACCAGGGTAAGCGATTAAAAACAAACGACCATCATGCAAGACACGTTGAAGCTGAGGCTCGACACTTTTGCAGCCTACATCAATAAAGCAACGCGCATCACATCATCATACACACGTCAGCAAACACGTCGGATCCTTCAGAGAACGGACAATCGGGGGTCTGAAAATGGCGGCACCCTTCTCGTCTATACGAAGATCTCCCTGATCCTGGAGTTCCACGTCGTTATTTTAACTCAATATCTCAGTATTTTTATTGTCTACTTAATTTCGATAATATATTATTTTGAAACCTCACCAGGCTTTTTCCTGCTGGAGTTAATCCTCCAGAACGTAGGGGAGGGTAGTAATCTCAGCTGTGCAGTCAGGAACTGTGGCAATCGTCAAAACCTAAAGGTGATTCTGCATTAATGCTCAGTAAACAAGTTAAAAAAAAACGTAACTATACTTTTAAATATAATCCTTTTACATTTATATACGTTTTATCAGTTGTCTAATGTCCACATGGCTGACAGTGTTGGGGATCATCTGAACGCCGCCTGGTGCAGGAGAGCAGACAAACAGAAACCTGTGTATTTGATCACTTTCTAATTATCGTCACATTATTATATAAAGTGTTAGATTTTTCTCTTTTTTTGTGACAATTTTCAGTCAAATCGTTTCTTTTCATATAACTAATTTTACAGATATACTTGTCCAAGGTTAGCTAAGTTGAACCTAATGTGTACAAGGATGGAATTCATTTCACGTTAATGACGAAATGAAGGAAATATTCCTCCTTTACTGCGACAGAAGGCGAGGGCGACTCATGACTCAGTCGTGAGCATGAATAGATCAGATGAGGGGGAAGAGGGCAGGTTCTTCCAGGCGGCGTAACTGTCAGTCATTCCAGATTTATATGTTTGATATATTGATTGGCTCATGTGCCATTTTTATCGGAGGAGAAGATGCTCTTGTGGTGTGTTCATAGCAGCGTACTCTGACGTTAAATCTGCTGGTACGCAAATGCGTAAAGGTTGGCAGGACATATAATCTGAGTGAAAGTAGCAGTGTGGAGACGAATGAATCGTTATACTGCACAAGCCTACTCCTGACACCTGCATCTGATGAATTACAATGACGTTTGTCAGTCAAAATAACGAGTTAATGAGCTGTAATGCTGAAATAATGACACAGCCTCCAAAAATGTTTGTTTCAGGTGTGTGTGTGTGTGTGTGTGTGGAGGAAACAGCAGGACACTGCCAGCAGTATCATCTACAGAGGTTACAGAAGCTAAAATCAGGCAACGCGTTAAAGCCTAACACATCCTGTACAATGCAATAGCGCAGAGCGTTTTGGCTGCTTTCCTGCGTGCGCACGGTCACATTAACTCTCGACTCAGTGTAGTGTGGAGATCTTACTCATAATAAAAGAAAAGTCTCAGCTGATCTTTTCTGATGTATTTACAGGAGAAGGGAGGGGGTAGTGTTTTTAACTGTTCGGATAGTGTACGCAGAATATACTGTGCAGAAACCGCGAGTTCTGTAGACACGTTTCTCAACTTTCCCTTGCTGTGACGCACAGAAGAGCGAAGCGGCACGGTTTAGTGTTTTTCCTGCTCTAACACACCACACGCACTTCCTTCATCCATTCATCCATTCATCACCTTAAAGAGATGAATCAGTGTGGTAAGGTTTTCCAGACTATAACTGCTCCACGATATCGGACGTGTGTGTGTGTGTTGGTTGTTTAAGTCGCATATGGCTTACTTTAGTACTGCCTCTAAAACAGCACTTCAGTGCCCTCTAGCGGTGTGGTCTAGTTTAGTATTTGTCCTGTTAGTGTTGCTGTAACTCCGCACTGACGTTTTTCTTGAGCTGGAGCCTGAAAAATCGGACTATTAAGTACATCGTTATTTACATCGTTATCGAGGTATTTCATTCAAAAGATTTTGTATGAATATTCAGGAGCAGAAAGAGAAACCAGAGGTGATACGTTTATATATTGCGGTGACTAATCGTGTTTATCAGCTATAAAATATAAAGGAGCAGTCTTATCCCATACAGGCTTATAATGAAGGCTTGGACTATAAGAATGTTTGGGGAAAAAGATAGCTAAATCAACCCAAGATTATCGATTAAAAAAAAAAAAAAATTTTTTTTTTTATCACCTTGAGTCATGAATATATTAAAGTTTAATATTTGGACAGCTGTATGTAAATGTCTATTAATTAAAAAATAATAGTAAAACCAGGACTGGAATTTTTTCACATAGCGGAGCTCTGTGAAAAAACAGTTATGCATTTTCCAAAAAAAAAAAAATAAAATAAATTAACCTTACTTAGCAATTTCACGTCCAATATCAATTGTGTGAATTAAACGGCTGCTTGTTTGAAATGATAAGTTCAATCAGTGTAGTTTGTGTCTCAAATTTCCATATCACTGTAGTCGTTATTGCACGGCCCAGACTGTTAAAAGCTAAATATATTACAATTGGGTTAATGCATAAACTCTAACACACTTATAGTCTGGAAAATAGGGGCAGAAATCCACTAAAGCGTGCGCCGTCATTGTCCTTCAGCTCTACTCTAATCCTAATGTTATCCTGAAGCTCGGGAGACCGAGGTGCGTTCACACGTTACACGTAACTACGTTAAACTAAAGCGAATATAAAACCACTTTTTTTTTTTACTTATATATGCGAGCAGGAGAAGTGAGAGCTGTGTATGAAGCTCCTGTACTTGTGTGTGTGTGTGTGTGTGTGTGTGTGGCTCAGGAACGCTACACACTGAGCGGCTGTAACACACGCAGCCCACAGTGCCGAGTCAACGTCCAAACAGTCGTTAAGATCACATCCCGACCAGCAGGGGGCAGTCAGGAGACGTCGGGTCAGTCACAGGGTCTCTTTTTGTTTTTACAGCACACAGGAGAGTGTACAGTAGGAAAGTTCCACCAGTTTTTTTAATTCAACGCTGCTCCTGGATTCGATTATGGGACGGGGATATGGGACCCCTGCCCTTAAAGATACACTACTGGAACATGAGTTTATTTTTTTCAGTCACATCAGAGTGCGATCCTTTCCTTTTCTCTTTTTTTTTGTTTTTGGTAATTCTTGGTTCCTTAGTGTAACTTTAAGGATTAAAAACTGTGAGTGGACAACGTGGCGGAAATACAAAATCACGGAAGACAGGAAGACATTTTTAAAGATACCCGATACATTCGATTTTTTTTCTGAGGTTTGCTAAGGAGTGGGAACACGGCATTTAGAAAAAAAAGACGAAAAATCTTCGCATTGAGCCGTTTTTCCATTTCAGTGCTTTAAAAATTGTTTACAGGCTCTTTAAGATTGGTTTTAAACTTTTCTAAAGTACTCTTATCCTCAAAAAAAAAAAAAAAGGGTATTGTGACATAATTGATCAGGATAAGGATGAAATTTTGTCACGCCCCGGTGCTGAAGTGTGACGTGAGCGAGATTTTGAAATCGTACGATCGACGGAGTCATGTTTAAGTGTCAGTTTGGTGAAAGTTAACATATGGTTTATAAAAGTGCGTTAAAGTCATGTTAGTCTGTCTGACTTCTTCTACGAGGTTTAAAGCGGTCAGTCCCAGTCGTCAGTCGTTCGTAATCAGTCGTTCCTTTCTTCTTCTGGAATGTGAGAAGAAAAAGTTCTTTCCTTCATAAGAGGTCAAAGTGCCAGAGTTCAGGTGCTGACATGGCTGAAAGACCATCCGTCCTTTCCCTCTTTCGCTGTCTCTCTCTCTCTGTGTCCCGTGTCACGGAGGTTTAGCGCGACAGCGGGACAATCACCTCGACGTAGTTGCGAGGGAAGAATCCCGACTGGCCGAGCAGCGTGCCCTCGAACCAGTTCTCGTCGATCTGGCTGGTCAGGGTGATGACGTCGCCCTCACGGAAGCCCAGCTCGCCCTCGTTCTCCGGCTCGAAGTCGTACATGGCTTTACAGCACGGCTGCTCTGCTGGAGCTACACACACACACACACACACACACACACACACACACACAGATGGAGTGAAAAATGTTAGAGGTGTCAGGAAAAAGACGACAGGTTTGTTGAGGTGGTGTTAGGCACTCGATCACTGGTGTTAGACTGAAATAAATAAGTGACGCAGAAATGACAACACTGCAGCTACAACCTTGATTAATGCTGCCTTCAAGTTCTCCTCAGAAGTTCGGTCGTGGTGTGTGTTCAAGTGATTCTGGTCTGTTTTTTTTGTTTTTTTGCCTTGCTTACTGACACGGCCCCAACTCAAGCCTCAATGAGAAGTACGATATCCCCGGTGGCACGTACGATTTGGTGGATTTGGTGGCGTTCATGTGCGTTCACCTCGTAATTACGATATTTCCGACAGGACTTGAAGGCAGCATAATCTCCTGCTGCAGTTTGGCAGACAGACCCGGCTCCTCGCTGTACTCGTGAGCATGAAGCTGAAGCGTGTTGTTCTTATTATTGCGTTAAACCCAAGGACAGCAGACGGCCTTCTGAAAGACCTCGTCCCAAAAACCTGCTGGCATTCAAACAACGCGCCGAATCCACGTTCACGTTCCTACGTGCTAACCAACGTGCTTTAAGAGTCATGACTAAATAATAAACGCTCATAAAGGATCTTCGCTTTTAAGGTAAACGAAACATTTTCTCACACAACAGTTTCTTTCACTCGCTGACTGCTGGAGAGAGAGAATCTGTGGTGGAAGTAAACATGATAACGGGACGATGAGCTCCTGCATGCCTTTGTTTTGATTCACCAGATCTTCGTGTTGGCTGATGCGCAACTCTTCATCCTGCCAAGAAATCTGCATCGCCGTGAAGTCATTAGAAGTGCTTAAGCAAAACCCAGGCAAGCGTGAGGTGTGTTAGTGAGGGGACACGGACTCAACCCCACTGCGGTCACCGTGCTGGGGTTAGTGTTAGTGTGGACTCCAGCTGAAGCCTCTGCCTCTGAGCCATGTGCCAATACTATTGATCTTTCTGGGTTTAATTAAATCCAGCAGTCTGACACTGAGCACTTTTTACACGTGTGTCTCTAAGCTCTGCTGCACTGACTTTATGTCTGTTATGCACACTTTTGTTGTAATTCTGCTTTCTATAGTGTTCATAGTGTTCAGAGATGGAAAGAAGGAAAGAAGAAGTAAAGAAGGAAAGGAGGAAGGAAGGAAGGGAAAGAATGAAGGAAAGAAAGGAGAAATAAAGAAGGAAATTAAAGAAAGGAAGTTAGGAAAGAAGGAAGAAAACGAGAAAGGAAGGAAAGAAAAACAGAAAGAAGGGACGATGAAAGAAAGGGAATAAGGACAAAGGGAGGAAGGGAAAGAAGAAAGGAAGTGAGGAAAGAAGGAAGAAAACGAGAAAGGAAGGAAAGGAAAACAGAAAGAAGGGACGATGAAAGAAAGGGAATAAGGACAAAGGGAGGAAGGGAAAGAAGAGAGGAAGTGAGGAAAAACAGAAATGAAGACGGGACGAAGACAGGAAACAAAAGAATGTAGAGAAAGGGAGGAGGAAAGGAAAAAAGGAAGGAAGCAGGGAAAGAAGGGAGTAAGGAGAGAAAGAAGGACAGGAGAAAGGAAGGAAAGAAGGAAGAAAAGAGAAGGAAGGAAGGAAGGAAAGAAAGCAGAATGGAAGACAGGATGCAAAGAAGAAAGTAAGGAAGACAGATGGAAAGAAAAAGTGTTGATCGGTGAAGTTGTTTGTATTTTTTTTTGGCCATAATAAGGAACAGTGACAAATTCCACTACAGTATTCCTTCTTCCTGCGCAGGACACGGGGCAGTGATCAGGGCGGGGCGATATATCCATGTTCTGCTGATATTCTGTCCATGTTCTGCTGATATTCTGTCCATGTTCTGCTGATATTCTGTCCATGTTCTGCTGATATTCTATCCATGTTCTGCTGATATTGCGATATATAGATGCTGCAGTACGCTTTGCTGAAAGTGTCACAGCTGTCATTTTATATAATGGAATCCTAAAAACAGTTACAAGCTTTTTTTAAGCGTTCATAACACTCGTGTGTGATTATATTGTATAAATGATTATCGGCACATGCCTCCAGCTGTTAAGCCAAAACACACACACACACACACACACACTCACACACACTCACTCACACTCACTCACTCACACACACTGCTCAGCCCCACCCTCCTCTCCTTGTCCTACATGACTGTGTAAACACTGAGAAATCTCGGGCGTGGAGTTACAGAGTAACACTTGGCCATACTGAGCGGATCTAACGTGCACAGCCTCCAGCGCAGCTCTGATCAACACCACGGCTCTGGAAGGAGGCCACGAGCTGCTACGCAGAAGGATCCGGTTCTCTGGAACTCGTTCGGAGGTTACGCGAGCGACACGCTGGCGCGCTCCGTAGCGCAACAGACTTTGTTTGAGCAGTATGATGTATAACCTGCAGGCCTCATGAAGCCCTAATTCCTAATTCGCTCTGCCTCTCGGTGATGTTTATCGGATTAACCTCCGGGCTCAGGAGAGGGAAATGAGGCTTTGTGCGCGCTGTTAGCTAATACGCACTCCGTCGCTCCCCCCCCTTGGTGAATCAACCAATCAGACGACAGACATTCATTTTCTACATACGTGTGCGTGATACAGAGCCACGATTTCAGCAACATCTGAACTCTCAATGCTATGCAAATTAGGTATGACAAGATAAAGCGACAAATCCAAAACGGCTGTCTCGGATGATTCCACAGACCAATCCTGCGGAGCGACGCCTTTTCACTTCCCCACTCACAACTTCAGTTCCTACCTGCAATCAGTTCCCATTTACTGTCTGATGCTCAAATATGGAATTAAAACGTATAGCCATGGTTTCATCTTATCCGCACAACATCGAGGTGGTGGTGATCAGAAACTACGAATCGGCCCACAGAACTGGTATCATAAGTGAGGGGGGGAAAAAAAAAACCCTCATTGTTGTGCTGTTCTAGGAAAATAATCAACAACTGGGTGGTGTGATGAAGCGGAGTTACTGTTATCACCATGAAGTGTTCAGTTCCTCTTAAACCACAGCAATTCTCAGTTACAGTTCAAATTCTTTACTTCTTAAAGAATGTAGCTTATTTTTTTTTATCCATTTAAAGTTACATTTATTGTTGTGAAACGTCCACTGAACAAGTTAGTTCCTGTTCTCGCTTACGTTATGGCAGATATACGCAGTCGCTCTCTCACCAGACTCCTTTTTTCTCTCTCTACTGAAGTTAATAAGACAAGAAGAAAATGGAAGAAAAAATTATAACCATGGTTGTATCTTATCTTGCCATATGAGCTCTCGTTAAATGTGGATACATTCTGAATGATACGAAGAAAAATAAATGTTAAAAGAAGGAAGTAGCAGAGATCGCTGGTGCCGCTGCCGAGTGGAGCTAGCACACTAGCTAGGGCAGTTAGCTCGCTTTTCTAGATTAGTTCGCTAATCTAATCTGGGAATAAATCTAGCGTGACCGATTTTCACGCTCGTTAGCGTGTTATTTAATTTGCGTTGAACCGGTTAGCTTTTAAAACACGCCTACACGAGACAAACTACAAGTGACATTAGCAACTTGTCACCTGTTAATATGAATGTAAAGTAAATCCTCACGGTCGTCTCGGCTGAGTCGGTATGACGTGTTCAGCGTCTTACACAGACTTGCTTGATGTGATGTGTTTCTAGATAAAAGGACGTCACCGAGCTAAAACCAGTCACGGCTCCATCATTTCTTCCCTTTATTCCTCAGCACGCCGCGCAAGCGTCAGGTTCAGGCAAGGGGCGTGGCCTATTGTTTGAAGGCGGAGCTGTAAATTAGAAGTCAGTGGTATTGTCAAATATCGAAACGTCGCTGTAAGAACTGATATCGTATCTCGTGGAAGCCTGAGGTTTACATCCCTTCTTTAGACGATACAGGTTCATACAGACTGGTACTGTTTTTTTTTTTTTTTTTAATTATGACACTATTTATGTACAAACAGAGGTACTGAAGGAATTCAGACATTTGCATGATGCTGTACTCTAATCTTTTTGCTTGTTAATCCATCTTAATATCTTATTTCCCCCTAAAACACACACACACACACACGCATGCGCACGTTTACACACTCCTCGGACTCACTCGGTCTGGGTTTCCACGCTGACCTGCTGCGCTTGAGCAACTGATCTGATGATGTCAGAGGAGGAAGAACAAAAAGAAAACAAAATGGGGTCACAGAGCGATGAGAGGCGGGCAGCTGCCCTCTCGTCCTGCCATCACTCTCTCTCTCTCTCTCTCTCTCTCTCTCTCACACGCGCGCGCGCACACGCGCACGCGGCCAGGCGGCGGTATCACACCCTGCCACCGACCCATAACAGCACACACACAGTGTACATTGTCTCTTTCACTGTTTCTCTCATCATCAGTTTGTGAGGGAGAAAAAAAACAAAACAAAAAGTGGTGGTAAAGATCAGAAACTAAGAATTAACTCACAGAACTGGTGTCGCACGTAAGGAATAAAACACTCCGTGTCGTGCTGTTACAGGAAAGTAATCAACGACGGAGCGGTGTGATGAAGCAGAGCTACTGTTATCACCCTGACCTCGGTTATTTTCCTGTAACAGCACGTCCCAAAGTGTTTTATTCCTCTCGCTCCACAATTAATATTCTTTTTAAAGACAAGTCATACTTTTTATCCATTTATAGTTACATTTTAATTTGTGGGAAATGTCAATATATACCAGCATATTTGATTACTGGTGATATTAGAGCTTTAAACAGCATATTTACACTCTGCACTTCTTTTTCATTATTTATACCGTATATCTCATCTGTCTTATTTCCTCCGAATGTTCTTCTATTGTGCTTTTAGTTCTGTAAAGCGCTAAACTGAATAAACTTGCCTAGATTAGAAAATGACCTCCTACGAGATTGTCATGTTCAGCTCGTGGAGATAACGCAATACAAGGTCTCCTCTCTCAGGCCTTGACTCGTGGAACATTTGGAACGATACAATCCTGACACGCTAGTCCACGTCATGTTATTAAACAATCGTTTAATATTATTAAATGTTGCATTTCAATCTCGACGGCACTCTTCGCTCCTCGTGCTGGCCGAGGACAGAGATCCGTGGTGCTGATGGGGCGCTCGGAGTCGAACCTGTAGCGGCCGGGGCAGTGTGGAGGGAGGTCACGTGACTCACCTGTGGTCCGGATGGGTGGAGGAGCAGAAACAGGCGTGAAGCCTCCGTTCGACTGCTCGTTGGTTTCTCCGAAGTCGAAGACGGGTTTGGGTTTGGGGACGTACTCTTTGCGGGGATGAGACTGGGCCTCGTGAATCCTACACACACACACACACACACACAGAAGTAATGAGCATGTCATTATGCCTCGTTACACAAATTTCTGTCCAGCATCATTGGAGTTAATGTATATATTTTCTAGATTTTTACAAATCGTGATGTATCCGAGCAACGAAGGACAAATAATTCTACTCACAGCAGTCGGGTACTGAGAAAAATAGTGGATGTATTGAGCACGTAGTTTAAATAATAGCATTTGTTTTGCCTTTTTTTCCTCATTTTTTTTTTTACTTTCACCCTGTACACTATCTGTCAGTCACCTCTTTCCCTCTCTCTATCAGTCCATCTCTAGCCATTCTGCTGTCTTTATCTAGCCACCCCATATATTAGTCTCTTATTTACATACCCCTCTGTATATTTATTCTTTTTTTTAATCTTGTCTATCCTGCTCTCTACTGCTCTATGAATCTCTTTGCATTTTCTTCTATTAATCCATCAGTCTGTTACCTGTATGTGAATTCCTTCATCTTTCCATCCCTCCTACATCTATACACCTGCGCAAATCCATGCACATGCGAGCCAGTAAAGATCGTGATGAATTCAATTCTACTCTGTGCTGGATTAACACACGCACACACACACACACACACACACCTGTCTTTCAGTTTGTCAGAGAGCTCTTCGAGAATCAGTACAGCCTGTCTGTGATACTGGAGCTGCGCCTCCACCAGTGACGAGAGCTGGCTCACCTGCTCTATCTGCAGAGAGAGAAACACACACACACACACACACACAACCTTATAAATACCCTCCTTCGCTTGATAGGTCACTCACACACACACACACACACGCATACAGCCCTTCTCTACTATCAAAAAACCAAATATTTTTAGAGTTAATGAATAACTTCTTGTATAACAGCAGAGAGGAAAACACACACACACACACACACACACACACACCATGTGTGCCCTCATTCAGATCCTAACTTTCAGAAATCGGTCAGCAATAACGCCTCAAGAACCCTCGGTTATTTATTTCATTCTTTATAAACAAGTCAACAGAAATAAGTCAGTACAGTGTTTTGATGGTCCAGTAGGGGGCACTGTGAGCTCTCCAGGGACAAAACCCAGAAAAAAAAAAAAAAAAAAGAGCCAAACCCAGGATCTTCTTACAGACTGGGACAAAGATCTGCTGCAACTTTAGAAAAGTGGGCTGTGCTGTTGTGAGCTGTGACTAAAGCACTGTAATGACACACGGCAGGCTGGAGAACCCAACCTGAGGCCTGGCTGTGGGGGGAAAAAAAAAAAAAACTCTCAGAATAAAGTCTACAAAGTTCAGTGTGAAACCACAACAACACGAAGCAGAGCAAACGAAACCCTGAACTATATCACAGTTCTGTCCCTGACACCCATGAAGAAAACTAAGCAACCTTGGGATGATCAGAGTAACTCGAAGTGTTTTCTTCGTAACATGAACGCATGATAAACGGAACTGAGACGTCGATGATAAGACATCTAAAGCGTCGATGTAGTGGTGATTATCCAAACCAGGATGTCAAAGCGTATGGCGTTAGGAAAGGCGTCCCGTTCCGCTTACGTCAGTCTCCAGCAGGTTGTACATGCTGATCTCCGCCACCTCTTTGGACTCGTGGAACTTCTCCAGCGCCTGCTTCACCTCCTCGTCCGGGATTTTGCCGAGGCGCTTTTTCTTGTAGTCGTAATCCAGCCGACGACCTTCCAGCTTCTTTAAGTGATGCTGCAGGACGAAACACACACACAGGGCTAAATTCACATATTTACAATTTATTTTAATTTAATCTGAATCTATTTATTTCTGTAAAGCTGCTTCGTGACAATGTCCACTGTTAAAAGCGCTTAACCAATAAAATTGAATTGAATTGAAGTCTTCAGTTAAAAACCACACCATCAGATTATCATATAAATAAAGCTACAGCGATCCTTTATCCTGGCCAGTAACACTCTCTCTAACTCTCTCGCTCTCGCTCTCTTTTTTTCCTCTTTGGTTACAGAAAGCAGTTTTACAAAAATTATTAGACAACAACAAACATTTTTGCCACCAAGTCACATTTAAATAAATGACGAGGCAAAAAAATTAATCCAGATTCTGTAACTGTTCCAATGCCCGCCCACTCTCCTCTGCTAAACCAGTGTTTTGTGGTGTTGATTTGCATACTGAAACCTGATTGGCTCTTATATTTTATGATTTTTTTTCCAAGCCGCGCGTCACCTCCTGCTGTTTCCATGTTTATCTGCGTTTCTGCTGTAGGTTGTGCAGGAAGCTCAGGTCACCTGTATCTCTCTCAGGTCCTTGTCACACAGGCCTTGTAGAGGGTCGATGAAGTTCTGTTTGACGTCGATGTCCAGCGAGTCCTTCACCTCGGCGAGCCTCTTCATGCTCTCGCCGGCGTCGATCAGCGCAGCTCCTGTAGCGAGAGAACTCTGCGTCAGTTACAGCGTCATGGTGTGAAGTGGAACGCTGAATACTTTCCTATAACGGCATTTCCCAAAGTGTTTTATTCCTCTTATACCACAGCAATTTTTAATAATTCAAGAACAATATTTTTTTAAATCAGTGTATAGTTACGTTTAACGTCGTGGAACATCCGTGAAACGAGTTAGTTCCTGTTCTCACTTATGTTATAGCAGCTACAAACAGTCGTTCCCTCACCAGCCGCTCTTTTTTTTCAGAAAAACGCAGCTTGCCGCGTTCTCGAGAAACCGCAAAGCGTAAACTCCTGTCCCGAAGATGTCGGAAAACTTAAAATCACAGCTTTACCCGACACTGGAGACTCCTTCCGTAAACGCTAAATGAAAACGTCTCCTCTCAAAAACACTTGCGATTATTTTAACCCGTTTATGTGGAGTGTCCGTCGTACGAGTCCCTGTGAAGCTGTTACTATAGAAACGATAGCGTATTAGAACTAATTAATATATTAACCTGTGATTTCTGGCTGAGCTGCTGTTACAGAAAATTAATGAACGCCTCCTGACCAATCAGAATCCAGAATTCAACAGCGGTATAAAATACAAACTGGTTCATTTAGATTTGTTAGTTAGTCCTGGCCTTGACTCAACATCGAATACGATCATTTATAACATACGTAATTTAGCTAATCAGTCCAGGAAGAAAATCAGTCCGTCTGACTTTTTCGGCAAAAAAAAACAGCATTAGTCATTTTTAAGAAGACATTAGGACAAATGTCAGCATCTCCATGGAAACAAAGTGGGTGAACACAACAACCCTCTCCTATTAAACTGCCCACTTAGGTCTATATTTAACTGCTCTGATTTAACTTTCAGGGAATTGGATTATTTTTGCCATCAAAGACGAGTCACTCTGCGACACAGAGCAGCCAGGTTCACACATCAGCCACGGTTTAAAGAGATTCATTCAGTCTCAGATGAGTAAGCCTGAGCTGGGTGGCTTTTTGAGATTCGCAGGTCATCCGTGGTTTATTTTTAAATTCTGGTCAGATGTTAAATATAACAAACACACTGTGTAACTTCTGTTCCTGAAGCAACAGCCTTCAAGAGAATAGACCAAAATGGTTATATAAAATAAAAAAAGCTGTGAGAAGGACGCTGAGGAACACAAAGATCACGATTTCGCATTTCTTCTGGGTCTGTCAAGTTCTAAAGTCGAATATTAGACGTGACCTCCCTAAAAACGAGATTTCAGGAGGAGCTGCACACTAAACGAGCTCTTTCTGATCGCTGTAAACGTCGGCGTGTTTGTGAAAAAAGGAGACCAGATACAAAGAAAAGCTTCTAAAGCCTCGCTGATGCTTTGGGCCTGTTTTGCAAAGATTAATGGCATGAAGTATCAGGATATTTCTGGTTGCCTCTGTCGGGAGCTTAATTCCATTTCCATGACGGGTGCCAATAATTCTGAAAGTGACCGTATACGAAGACGCGTACGTCCAGAAATGCTCCATACACGTTAAGTCACGCTTAAACTGTTATACATCAACAACATGTACATGCATGTGCTCCAGTTCTGGACTGTGATTGGTCAGGAGGTGTTCTCGATCTAATACGTTATCGTTTCTATAGTAACAGATCGTACAACTTGTATGGAAAACGCTCTACATAAACCGGTTTTTAAAAGAAAGCGTGTAAAGTAAGCGTCTTATTAACTTAAAGAGAGAGAGAAAAAAAGAGAGGCTGGTGAGGGAACGACTGTTTATAGCTGCCATAAACATATGCGAGACCAGGAACTAACTTTTGTGCATGTTCTGCAACACTGAATGCAACTGTAAATGGATAAAAACTACAATGCATTCAACATGGTGGGAAATCTTAGGGAATGTAACGCTGTGAGGAATAATTTATTTAATTTGGAAAGTGAGGATGGAATCTGGTCATGAAATCTTCTTCGGAAAAGATTTATCCGCTCGTTATTTACGAGCGTCTCTGGGAACGTCCGACAAGAGCACGAACGTCCAAACAAAAGATAAAAGATGGAGAACATGGAAAGGAAACGCTAGAGATCATAATAAGTAACGACAATTCTCAGCTCAAAGCGCTTTTCAGACGTCTCATTAACGTGACTGTATTCTTTATTTATTTATTTATTTATTTTTTAAAGTTTTGGATGAATTGTCCAGTGCAGTCGGCTGTTAGGATTGTGTGGAGTGTGTGAACTCGCCGAAGTTGGTGTCCTCTCCCAGGTCTCGGCCGTACTTGGCCATGCACTCTCCCAGCAGTCCCTCTGCCTGCGGGTATCCGGGGCTCTTCACCTGCCCACGGATCTTGGACATGGTGTTCAGCATGGAGAGCTTGGCACGGGACGCTGACACACACACACACACACACACACAGTGAAACTGACTAACCTCACTGACTATAAAGAAACCTTTTGGCTCTTTTCTTTTTCTTCTTTTTAAATAAAAGCTGCATTTCTGAATATTAAAAGTCAATGATGAAACTCTGTTTTTAATATTCACCAGGCACAAGTCAATATAATTCACGAGCGGAGAAAACGAACCGCCTCGGCACGCGGCTCTGCTCTTACCCGGGTTGGGCTGCAGGTACTCCGAGGTTTTGGAGATGACCTCCACCACGGCTTTGCTAGTCACGTCCACTTTCTGCAACAAACAGAGGAAACGGGAGTCACTACACAAAGCAACACACACTCGCACTCGTACTACGACTCTCCGTTCTGCTTGACGCTTTGGGCTGCTTTCACGTTTGTTGTAGTTTGTATAGAGAACTCGCTCCTTTTGTGCTGATATGAAAAAAAAAAAGACTTATGCAATGTGCCTAACCATAACGACGCTGCTATTGTCTAACTTTGCTGTTTTTACAAATAAAAAATTGCTGCATTGGCTAGTATCGGCTAACTAACTAGCCTAGCTTGCTCTCTGGTTAGACAGACTGAAATCCGATGCTGTATTAAGCGTTACTCTGCCAATCAGCTCATTACATTCCAACACTGAGCTCCAGTGTTCTTTACTTTTAGTGGTTTTATAAATAAATTAATTGCTTGTTCTTAGTCCTTAGTCCTTTTATAAATAAAATGGCTGCTAGTATCGGCTAACTAATCGGTATGGGCTAACTAATCAGCTAACGCGCTTCTTTTATAAATAAAATGGCTGCTGTGTTGACCAGTACTAGCTAATATGGTCATTTTATAAATAAAAAGGCTGCTACATTAAAAAAAATCCTATAAAGAGCAGTAAACAGTAATAAATGAAACAGAGTCAGTATTTAATGTGACGATCCTTCGCT